>CAUYLG010066568.1:0-21885 GCA_963573385.1 Cacajao melanocephalus
AGAGGGGAGGGAGGGAGGAGAGGAGAGGGAGGGAGGGAGGGAGGAGAGGGGAGGGAGGGAGGAGAGGGGAGGGAGGGAGGAGAGGGGAGGGAGGGAGGGGCTGCCTAATTGCTCAAACCTCCCAAGTTAACTGACTGATAACTAGTGGTCTTGTGCATGACGTCATACAAAGCACTTTACTGAAAGCTACTTGTACACTTATTCAAAATACCCCCTGTTTGTGACATTATTAAAGTTGTCTTGACCATTAAGACATTGCCATCCTGTGCACTGTAACTTGAAAACGTCAATGAGGGCTTATTTGAGTGAAATAATGGAATTCCACAGAGCAGGGAAGAGCTGATAGCGTGAACCAGGAAAGCCAGCGATTCCCAACTGAGAGTAGAAGACTCTAGAGGGCCATAGAGCTATCACAAGAAGTCTGCAAGTCGGCAGATCTACCAAACATTGTCTATGGACTGAATAAGCACTGCTCTTCATATGCATGAAGATAATATTATAATGTTTAAAATGGCAAATTCATTTAAAAGCATTGCTAAATTCACAGTAACACTGACAGAATGACAGATTGTTAGGTTTTTACTTTTGTTTTTACCATAGGGGATTCGAAAAGTCCAAATTCCATCTTTGGACCCCAAACCAGACTGATGGAAGAATCTTCCTCGTTCTGGTTATCAGCTCTCCTCCACCTAAATGAGACCTGATACCCAGGCACCACATGCCGATGTGGTGGGCAATGAGATAGCACCCACCTCTGCAGCTTGGGAGCTGCAGAAGGGAGACATTGGGTCTTATTTACCTCTGCGTCTTTAGCACCAAGCACAAAGGTCAGACAGGGCCCAGGCGCAGTTGTGCTTACTCTTTGAGGCTAGAAAATAATGATCTAAGGAAAAGATGATTTGAGACCTTCAGAAAGCGTATAGAGCAGCAAAGCCAGAAGCCTGTTAAGCTACTTGAGCACTGAAGGATAAGAAATCCATACCTTCTAAATGTGCATGCTAAATGCATTTTTGGTAATAATTTTACTTTCTTGTTCCCATTGGTTTTCAACCAAAAGTGCCTTCTTAAATGCCAACTAGCCTCTACTAAAATAACAGAAAATAATCAGGATGCAGGTGTGTAGGGAGTAGTGTCCACAATTGGATTGAAAGCTACAAGGGAGAACAACAGGTATAAAGATGGCAGAGGGATCAGGAGGGATTGCAACGGTGTCAGGGTCACTGGCAAGCCACCCCTTCCCACCTGAAGATCCTTTTTCCAGAGACCATGTTTTGCTTTAACAAGGGAGCCTGTTACCTCACACCTATTCTCTATATGACACAAGGTTGACCTTCCTTTCTCCTCTCCAGCTCCAGCTCACCACTTCCAACTACAGAACCACAGGGTGCCCTCAGTTACTAAAGGTGGCAGGAGTCATTTCTCATCCTGGACAAGTTCCATCTAGAGGAAATGCCAAGACAGTGACTCTCAAAAAACAACTGACTTTGAATTTAGCACCACTGCAGAGGGCAGAGCACTAGTCTGGTTGTCAGAAGGCATGGCTTCTAGGTAGTAGCCTCCTGTCACTGACCTGCTGTGTGATCCAGGTGGTGCCACATTCCCAAATCAGCAGATTAAATACATGATTAGGCCACCAACAGCAGGGTTACAAAAGACAGAGGAAAGCAGAAAGAATCTAGTAAGAAGCTGTTTGAATTTCAATATACATGTGAGCTTTGAGTCACTTAGAAAGAGTAACATTTTGAGCCAAGAGAGCTGGCTCACGCCTGTAATCCCAACACTTTGGGAGGTCAAGGTGGGTGGATCACGAGGTCAAAAGATCGAGACCATCCTGGCTAACATGGTGAAACCCCGTCTCTACTAAAAATACAAAAAATTAACTGGGTGTGGTGGCACGCACCTGTAGTCCCAGCTACTCGGGAGGCTGAGGCAGGAGAATCGCTTGAACCCGGGAGGCAGAGGTTGCAGTGAGCCAAGATCATGCCACTGCACTCCAGCCTGGGCGACAGGACGAGACTCTGTCTCAAAAACAAAACAAAACAAAAACATTTTTGTTTAAAGGTTTAGTATTGCTTTCACTTGGAATCACATATGAAGAGGTACTAAAATCTTTTCAGCACTCAGGACTACTGAAGGTCTTGATCCAGCTGGGTGCCTTTCGACAGGTATCTTCCCCTTGCTGGGTCTGGGATGTCAAGTGTTAATGTACAGTGGTTAATGACTGAATTTTGGTACCACACCAGAGAGGTGTGGTACCCCCATACAGGGACAGATGATGCAAATATACCACTCTCCTCCTAAAACCTAATCAACTGCATCAAGGTCAAATTTGAGCCCAAGAGTCATAACTTGAATCTTCTCCTGTTACTCTACTATTCCAACATCCTGACACTTTTATCACTTTAGCTGTTCATGTGTCTAAAAAAAGAGAAGATTAAATTTCTTGTTTCTAAAGTGGAAGAAATTCCAGTGGACATTTTTGTATCCAGATTTCCAGGGAAGATGTTTTCAACACCTGGAAATACCATGAAGCAGACCAGGAATTTCACGGTATTTAAAAAGAAAATGGAAAGCTGGGTGGGGTGGGAAGAGAAAAGAAAATGGGTTTGCTTCCACCTCCATACTCTGTCAACCCACTGTTCCAAGGGTCTCTGGGGATAACACGTAGGACAGAGACAAGGTGAACCCTGGCAGAGTGCCTGTTCCAAGTCCCCAAATTCCTGCCCCCCTCCCCGCTCCATCTGACTCGAGAGGCCATCTATTCTCCTCATTAGCAAGGATGGTCAGACTCAGGGTCCACAACACCTCATCTAATGGCAAACCGGTTACAGTCTGGAGGTGCTTTTTTCATTGTTTCATCTCCGTATAGATTTACAACAGTCTACCCTCACACTGGAATTATTATTTAAACACAAATAAACCAGCTGTCCTTTCTGATTTGGAGCCAGAATTGCCACAAAGTTGGAAAATCAAGAGGTAGGAATTTTACATAAAGATGAAGAGGGAGTTTCCACCATGGACCCAACTGGCTGTATGCAAGCCAAAATAACTGTAAGAAGCAACAGAGCATCTTTCCCACAGCAAGTTCATGAGCCAGTGTAACATGATAGTTCTCCAGTGTTATTAAATATACCCAGAGTTATCTAGCGCGTCAGTGACTTCCTTGATGGCAAAAGAGATATTATATCCCTAGGTGGTTGGCCTGATTGCTTTTGTAATTATCATCTAAGCACCTACAAACATTAAATAAATCTCCAAGGGAGGAGTTGGAAAGCTTAGATTGACTCAGCATATGGTGGCAGGCATGGAGCTATTTCCCAATGGTTTTGACGATACCATTTTTTAGATGAAGAACCCAGAGTACAGGCCACAGATACAATAAAACAGGACACATTCAAAACCAGATGTGGGGAAAACCTCAATTTATAGGCAGGGCCATGCTAGAGTGTGGCAACTGCCACAGATCCACAACCACAGGGGCCTTTTGCAGTCCTGTGGTCTGCCCTCTCCTCTTCCCATCCCCATCCCCCACGTCATACTAGTTACAAGAGCTTCCAGGGCAGTCTCAAAGGGGTTCAAGTTACCAAAGAACAGCCTTCAGTGGAGTAGGGGGGATGTTGCCAGGCAACCAGCCTAGCCCAGTCCACCAGCCTAGCCCAGTCCACCCCTGTAACCTTGAAGATGGTGGGGGCATGACCCATGATTGTGATTGTGTAGAGAAGCACCTTGAACTCCTTCAGCATCCACTTTCTCCTCCTCTATCTCACTCCTCCTCGCTCTATCCTCCTACTGCTTCTCAGGGCCCCAGTCCAGCCTGCAGCCTATGGGCCAGTCTGACTTGCCACTACTCAGTCAGTGGCAGCCAAGTTGTCTCAGCAGGGAGGCTGTAAGTGCTGGCCTGTCAGCTGTCATTCACTCTGGCCACGTTGCTTTCCAACCTTCCTCCCACTTTCCCAGGTTTCTCCTGCCCCACGGTCGAAAGACATAGCTAGAGGAAGAATCAGAGAAATCCAACTAGATGGAGGATATGCAGGGTAAAATGCTGACCGGGAGTGCTGACCCCTAGCAAAATGGTCACTAAGGAAGTGGGAGTCCTAGCAGGAAAACGCATAGGGAAGAAAAAGGGGCAAGACATGACAGTGTTCATTTATTTACTTATTTGTAGTCAAAATCTAATATTCGGCCTGCTGAACACCTTGTTGAAGCTTATGCCTGAGTGACAAGGGAGTGGCCAGATGGTGCACTGATTATGCTCCCCAACTCTCTTTGCATTTGGCACTTATGTTCAGACCATTGCTGAGAAGGCCTAATTTCTGTGCTACCCAATCACAGCTCCTGAAGAGAAAAGTGTGGACTGGGAACTTCAAGGGGAGTCTGAGATAGGGCATTAGACCAGAAAATGGAAAATCAGACCTTTTCACCAACTTACAGAAGGTAGCTGTGTTCCATTTATGCAGGAGTCCCTTGGGTGCCTCTGAGCCGGGGAACATGTACATTCTCAAAGGCAAGAGGCCACCCCTGAGGCCACACCAGGAATGAAAGAGGGCAACTCTTCCCATTCTTGAAAACTGCCAAGAAGCCAAACCAATGGCAACTTAAGAATTGTTCCTCTCCTTTTCAAACTATCCACTGCATAACGCCATCTCTTTCTAACCTAGCAGGTCACTGGAGAGGGTTAGGCTCCAAAGGTGACTGGGTGAAGCCCCGCCTTCCCTCCCATGGAAAGGGCTGGCTGATTCATTGGACAGGAAGGTAGAGTTGAAAAAACAGAGCCTCCTCCCTGTCCTTAACTTACCCTACTGAACTCAGTAGATTGCTCTCTGAAAACTATGTAGGGATTTTGAAAACTATTCCTCAAGCTGACTTATCAAATTTCTCCTAGACTAATCCTGTAATCAGTGGGACCCCAGCAAAAAACTGAGCCCCCACCATGCAGAGGTTCCTGGTCCCACGTCTACATTCCATCTGGCAGTCATCTGTGGCTTTCACCTTTCTTTTCCCATAGGACCCAGTTCATTTTTCTCTACCAGAGACCTCTGCCATCTACCTAAGAGGTCAGAGACCTTTATGAAGAGAGGTGCCAGGGCCTGACTCCAGTCTTTCTGGAAAGGGTGGGGATGGGGTGTAGTCTGCAAAGAAGAGGGGCTGACCCAGGCAATTCTTTCCCAAGGTAGCCAGAGGCTTGCACTCAGAAATCAGCCAGTAGCCATCTTCTGCCTCCATCGGAAACTTTCTGGCCACACTGCTCTTTCTCTCCCCAGCTTTCTGGAGGAACCGATTGGCCCTGGTACCTGGCATGCCCCAGCTGTAGTCAGCATTTGCAGCCTACTCAGTCCCCTTGCTTTCAGCAGAAGTCCCACACTCTCAGGGGGTACTGCATTTCCACAAACAGAGGATTCTCCATGTAAAGTTTTGGAATACAAAACAGTAAAGGACAAGAGCTCGCTTAGCTCCCCGACCCTCTCACACGTCCTGCGTGCTCAGTGAGGGCACCACTGGGACCTAGCGTTTCTCAGGCATGGTCGATTCCTAAAGTGAATGCACTTCAGGAAGCTGATGCTAGTTTATTTAAATGACTCTCTCCAGCAAATCTCGGCCGGACCCTAGCGGTAGGGGGTAGGGGGTCAGCGAAGTCCTGGACAGTCTCTCCTCCCCCCTCCTGGCCACTCCCCAAAGGGGGACAGCGGCCCAAAACGTGCCGAGAGAAGCAGGCTGGAGGGCGTGCTCAGACACTCCTGTGAGTGCGAGCGGCGACCACGCTCCAGCGGGAAGTTGCACAGGTTTAAAGCCAATAGGCACCACCGGCCAGGTCCTGCCGCCGCGTAGGTGGCAGTCGGCTCCCGCGCGCTTTCTGAAGTGGCCAAGCTCCTAGACTCGAGCAAAGACGCCAGCGGCTCGGCCATTTGGCTCCGGACGCGGCGATGAGGAGGGCGCCGAGGGCCTAGGGCTGGGGTGGGCGGCTTGGAGGAGTATCGCCCAAGGCGTCCTGGACCCAGGGGGTCCCCTCCACCCAAATCCTCAGGAGGCGGCCACCAACCCCAGGGCCGGGAGTTTCAAGGGCACGGGGCCACTCCGGACGGTGCAAATGGGCCCAAGAGCAGGAAGTTCCAGCGGTGGGGCGGGGGTCAGGAAAATGGGATCCCCTCACTCCCAGAATGGAGGGGAGGGGAGGGGCTGAGAGAGGCGGGGAGAGGGTGAGCACCGCGCTGAGCGGCGACTGGCGCCCCCAGAGGCAGGGTAGACGCGGGCCGCGAGCCGCTGGGGCGCCGTTTTTACCTAGCTCTTCCTCCTCGTCTTCAGGGCCAAGCAGGCGGCAGGGAAGGCGGCGGCGGAGGCGCACGGTGCGCCAGTACAGGCTGTCGGTGCGGCGCCCCAGGGCCAGCAGGTGCCCTTCGAGGTCCTCGAGCAGAGCCAGCGAGTGGCCACAGAGGTCAGCGAGCTGCCGGAGCAGGCTGAGCGAGGCCAGGTGACTCACGTCGCGGAGCTCCGCCAGCGGCTGCGGTGGATTGCGCGGGCACAGGCGCTGGGGCACCACCGTGCGCCTATAGAACGGCATCCCGGCCGCAGGCGCGGGTGAGGGGGACCAGCCTGGCGGTGCGGCGGGCTCACCCCAAGCAGCGCCCCTGGCCCGAGCGCCCCTGAACGGCGGCCCCAGCTCCGGGTGTAGCAGGCCCCTGGGCGCGGGCCGGAGAGCTTGCGGGCGCCAAAGACGCCGGGCGGGCGGGTGGGCGGGCTGACGGGTTCCTCGCCTAGAGCGCCGGCTCCCCCAGGGGCTGCACACTCGCCGGAGCCACCAGTCCCTCTGACTCTGCTTCGCCGGGCTCCTCCTCCTCCTCCTCCCCTCCTTTCTCCTCCTCCTCCACCCTAGCTCTGCTACTTCGGGATCCCCCCACCCACCTTTTTTTTTTTCTTTGGCGGTCAGAGATTCACAGATTAACGCTTGATCCGGGAGAGGGGGAAAGAGAAGTAGGAGTAAAAAGAGCGAGCTGGAGCGTGAAAGAAGGAATGTCTGCGTGAGGGGGGACGTGATGTTCGGTGCAGGATGTGTGCCCGGGTCCTCCTGAGGAGCTCCACTCCCAGTTCTGATGGTTAAAGTTATTTTCTGCTTTTAAAAAACAAACAAAAAAAAAAAAAAAAAAAAACTTAAACTTTTTCTTCTAATTACCAAAAAAAAAATTCAAGCACACCCACGCCCACATCAGCAAGTAACCAGCGAAGATCTACCAAATAGTTTGACTTCATTCATCTAGCTTTCCTTCCCCAAACATACTCGGTGCCACGCACGGACTAGACTAGACTGTGAATACAGCCTTCTAGCACCCAGGAGCTTGGAAATAAGGAGCAAAGAACCAAATATCTTACTCGACTGTTCAGAAGGACAATGTCTCTAGGGAGTCCCAGTGTCTGGACCTTGTAAAGGCATTGGAGTGGATGAATGGAAACAAACCCATTTTCTGGAACAATAGATTCAATTCGGATAGAGGGAACCCCTCCATAGTTTATGCAAAAAGAGAGCCCAGGGACGCCTCCTTCTGGTAGGGTCCGCCAGCTGGGATAGGCCCTATCCCTGGCCAGCCTGGGCTGCTGGGATGCTCTCCAAGGAGGGGTACAGGAGCCGAGATGTGCTTTCAGTACGGGCAACCCTGTGGTCACGTCCTGATTTCTCTCCATTCCAGAAGGCAGAAAAGAGGGGGCACATTGTCGTCTTCAGAAAACCAGAGTACCTGAGCATATGTCCTTGTGCACTTAGGACCTTTCCACTCAGAACGCTTATTTTCAACACACTGAGCTCCCATCTGACTCTCCTCTAACCCATTTCTTTGACTTTGGTGTGCTTCTGTTTCTTCCTTCTCTTAATTCTCTCATTTTTCCTCTTACAAATGTTCACATCCTTATTATCCTTTATACTCAATTAGCAAAACTCTTTTTCTTAGAGACAAGGTCTACCATTCTGTCACCCTGGCTGGAGTGCAGTGGCGTGGTCACAGCTCACTGCAGCCTTGAATTCACTCTGGGCTCAGGGGATCCTCCAGTCTCAGCCTCCTGAGTAGCTAGGGCTATAGGCACATGCCACCATGCCTGCTAATCTAGTTTTTATTTTTGGTAGAGACAGAATCTCACTATGTTGCCCAGGCTGGCCTTAAACTCCTTGGCCCCAAGCAATCCTCCTGCCTCAGCCTCCCAAAGCACTGGGATTACAGGCATGAGCAACTGCACTGGCCAATAAAACACTTTGAACAGAATACCTGCATCTACATTAATGATTCTGAGCATGGCCTGTTTTCATGCATTCCTTCAGATAATTAATTGTCCCTTAAGCAGTTCAAGAAGGCTCTACAACTAGTATATTTCAAAATTGCTAATAGATTCTAAATGTTCACACCACAGAAAAATGGTAAATATGTGAGGTGATGGATATGTTAAGTAGCTTGATTTAATCATTCCACAAGGTATTAATATATATGCATCACACATCACGTCATGCCCCACAAATACATATAATTATTTGTCAATTAAAAATAAAGTAAAATAGTAATCCAATTTCCCTTTTCAGCATATAGTTGTTTCTTGTTTAGTAAATTAGAGCATGGATATTCTAAAACTTGGGTTCTGATTAAAATAAGAATCAACACATGGGCAAAAGACTTGTACCCTTCCTGAACTGTAAAATTCAGTCGCAGAATAAAACCCCCAAATTCTCTATTTGGCAAACTCAAACCTGAGCCAAGAGAGCGACTGGCAGGAAGTAGGGGCTTGGCTGGCTCTCCAGGGATACTTTTCCTTGACCTATGAGCTGTTTAGACTGATCTCTGCTCTGGAGAAAAAGAAATGAGGTACGAGCAGATTGAAGGAGACTGTGTGGGCAGAGCTTCACTGTCTGAGCACAGCAGACCTAGGATGGGCCTGGTCGCTGAGCCTCGCTCACTACTCTGATTCCTGAGGCTGATGAATCTTTCAGAGATCTATAATAACAAGCCCAACTCCAAGCAAACCAGGTTTGGCCCTACCCCCTTTCCCCCAGCCTAGTCTGCTCTCACTCCAGCCTCATCAGTGAGATGGCCCTGGCTTTCGTCAAGGAAACATCAAATGCTTGCAATGGAGTCACCTCACAGCAGAGCCCCTCCTCCCTTCCCGGGACTAGAGTGGGTCTGCTTGTATGATGGAAGAAGCCAAGGTAATATAAATTGTCACCTTGCTTCTTATCCAGTCTCTTCCCACCAGGAAAGGTGAGACTTTGAATAAGGGGCTGCCTTGGGTTCAAGAGGTGGGCAGAGATGCAAAAAACCTCAGGGGAAGGAGTGCAGGGAGCCAGGCTCTGGTATGTGAAGGGGAAGTTAGAGTTCTTGAAATACTATGCTCCAGCCAAGCTGGCTGGGCAGGAAAGCAGCTAGGGTAAAGTGACCTCCTCTGTGCTCCCACATCACTCTCTAGCACAGTATCTGGCACAGTGTAATGGACGGTGATATGAGCATCCTTGTTTAAATAGTAATACTAATATTCCTTTGTAATAATATTGTCTCCCCTACACAATTGTTAGTTGCATAGGAGCAAGAACCGTATCTGTCTTGTTCACTGCTGTATGCCCAGTGCCAAACCCAGCAATGGGCACACAGTAGGTACTCTGAAAATGCCTGCTGAATGAATGAATAAATGGAGGATTGCAGGTAGCACAAGATATGAGGAGCTTTACTAAAGGATTTAACGCAACCAAAGGGGCTATACAGTTGTGGGTTCTCTAGCAGAACATTGCCTGACACAAAGAAGGAGGTGCTTAAGAACTTTTCATGTGGAGGCCAAGGCTGCTACGCCCCACCTGTGCTCACATCCTCAGGGCCAAGTAGCCAGAAAGTGCTCTGTGAGTTCAGCATTTGCTTTGATTTGCCTATAAACCTTGGCATTACACATTCAGAAGGACAGAGAGAAAATGAAGGTACAAAGAAAAGAAAGGGAGGCCCTCGACAGCCAAGCCAGACCTGAAAGTGCTGGATGCTTCCCACCCCCCCACCACCTCCCAGGCTCCAGGCCTGCAGCAGTTCATCCTGATACCAGACTTTGGAGTGGCAATCTGAGCCTAAGCCTAAGCACCTGTGGAATCAGGTATGGATCTGACCTAGAAGCAGAGACAGAAAGAGTAATCAGAGAGGCAAAAGCGTTGACCACTCAAGACCAGAAAGGCCTCTGCTTTCTTTCCCATCTGCCAACCTGCCTTCCTAGCTGCTGCTAAGAACCTAGAATTTCAATAAAAATGAACTTGAAAGAATAAATAAGTGACATAGGATATGCCATTTCTCCTCCTTTGAGCTGGCAGTTTCCACAGCTGCAAAATGAAAATTTATGAGTAAGCCTCATATAACCTACCCAGCTTCCCAGTACAGCTCTCACTCTAACATGTAATCCTTGGAGGATTACATGTTGCTACCTCTCAAATATGCCAGATAGTAGCAACCTGGTGGCTAAGAAGGGATGTCAGCTTTCTCTTTGTTTTTGTTTTGTTTTTTGTTTGTTTGTTTTGAGACGGAGTCTCCCTCTGTTGCCCAGGCTGGAGTGCAGTGGTGTGATCTTGGTTCACTGCAACATCTGCCGCCTAGGTTCAAGTGATTCTCCTGCCTCAGCCTCCTGAGTAGCTGGGACTACAGGCGCGCACCACCATACCCAGCTAATTTTTGTATTTTTAATAGAGGCGGGGTTTCACCGTGTCAGCCAGAACGGTCTCGATCTTTTGACCTTGTGATCTGCCTACCTTGGCCTCCCAAAGCGCTGGGATTACAGGCGTGAGCCACCATGCTCGGCAGCTTTCTCTGCAATATTCCTCTACAGGCAATTGTTTTAGCTAAGGTTTTTTTTTCTTCTTCTGGTTTTAGAGACCAGGTCTCACTATATTGCCCAGACTGGACTCGAACTACCGGGCTTGAGCAATCCTCCCAAGTAGGTGGAACTATAGTCTCACACTGTGTTTTATCTAAGTTTTAAGAACATATATTCCACCCCACACTCTCTTGCTATGGACTCAGTAAAGATGCTTTCGTTATGAATGAAAAAATATACATATAGCCAGTAGGGACATGAAAAGGCTGTTCGTTAATCGCAACTCTAACATGCTGTTCTCCAGGTCTAAGTGTCTGTACCACGAGAAATGAACAAGAATTGGCAAATACTTGGTCAAATTGACTCTCTTTGTAAATGCCATTTATCCTTTTTGGTATTAATTTGAGGCTCTGCAGTTAAGAATACAAGTAAACTCTCTCTCCTAAGGCAGCCCAGTAGCCCAAAGAAATCAAACTGGTAGCTTTTCAGTCAGATAGAGCCTATAATTCAATTAACAATGCAGACAGTATCAATGCTAATCAACGCTACAATCCGAAAAGAGAGGGATTTGTGGATTGAATTTATCTTTGTAATGATTATTAACAATTTATCAAAACAAATAACAAAATTTGATAAATTATTAATGAAACATGCAAAGTTAAAAAAAAAAGAGTGGGTATGCTGAGTGGATCAGTACTACAAGATTTGAAAGGAAAGAACATGCTTCTGCCCTAGAGGCAACAGAGGCTTTGCTGAGCAGGAGGGATGTAACCCCAGAGCTGGGCCTCCAAGGGTGGACTGGAAACTTACATGGCCATCAATCATCTCCTAGGGCAGTAGGCATGTGAGCCAAAGACAGCTCAAGGTCCTAAAATAAATTCCTTTCAGCCTAGTCTCAATGCTTCACACACATGGGGCAAACCCTTCAAGAATTCCATGAGGAAATAAACCTTTATTTCAAAAATAAACTTTGATGTTGTCTGAACTTTGGCCCTGACTCTGAGCCCAGGCTGAGACTTCAAAAAAAGACTTGTGGCATTTTGAAAGAAACTATGGGAGATTTCAGCAGAATGTGAATAAATTCTTTTTCAGTCCCTCATCTTCGTGTCCTATGTAGATCCTCCCTCACCACCAATCCCTCACCTGCCACCCAACCATCATGTTTTACCCGCTCTGTCTTGTTAGGATGAGACTATAATTAAGAACATTCAAACATTGTTGCATTTAATAGGTAATTCTATCTTAACATGCTTACTTTATGAAAGAAAAATCCTATTAAGCCACTCCCTGACTATCCTACTCTTGACCTGACAACCACCATTCCTCCTCTGCAAACCTCTGTCTTCCCACAAAATCCCAAAGCAGTAAGTAAAAGTCCTTAATTCCCCTGGAATGGGCTATGTATGCCACGTGATGATATGTCTTCAATGTGTTTGATATTAATGCTGCATTTAGGTAATAACCATGTCCATGTACAACATTATGTTGGGTGTTGTCTTAGTCCATTTAGGCTGCTATAACAAACTGCTATAATAAACTGAGTGGCTTATAGATAAAAGAAATTTATTTCTCATAGTTCTGGAAGCTGGGAACTCCAAGATAAGGTGACAGCAGATTCAGTGTCTGTTGAGAGCCCACCCCCTGGTTCATAGATAGTGACTTCTTGCTGTGTCCTCACATGGTGGAAAAGGGCAAGGCAGGTCTCTGGGGCCTCTTTTATAAAGGCACTAATCCCATTCACGAAGGTCCCACTCTCATGACGTAATCACCTCCTAAAGGTTCCACCTCCCAATATCACCATATTGGGAATTAGGTTTCAACATGTGGATTTTGGATGGAACAAAAACATCCAGACTATAGAAGAGGTTGTTATATAGATCAGGAATTTGTGATTAATTATGGAAAAATACCAAATAACTAACGTGTCAGTTTTATCAAGCACCCAAATATGGTTAAATAAGTGATCAGTCTTTCCTCTCTATAGGTAGCAAAACATACTGATAACAGTCAAACACAGGCTTTGGAGACCCACTGATCTGACTTCAAATCCCCAGCTCCATTACTGGCTGTGGGTCTTGGACAGGTTACTTATACTCTTGGTGCCTCAGTTTCCTCATCCATAAAATGGGCATGGCCAATATTCAATTATTGCATGTGAGTCTGGCTGTACTGATTGTTTACGGGTGTCCATCCTGCTTGGCTAGGGCCTATGCCATACATTAAATATTATGAATATCACTCTTAAAAATGGGGATAACAATGGTACTTTATAGGATTATTCGGAGAATTACATGAGAAAATATTCATAAAGCGCTTAGCACTGTGCTTGTCACATAGGAGGCACTCAAGAAATGTTAGCTCCTATTATTAGCAGTATAGATAGTAGTTTCCTGTTTATAAAAAGAAAGGGACATTTTTTTCTCCCTTCTCCATCCTGAGTCAACATAGCCTCAGTCCTTGCTTCAGAGTTCCTGAATAATTAATTATAATCAGGAATAGTCTAGATCTTGTCTCTTGCCAAATTACCTTTTAATTTATCAAAGGCTTTCTGACATTCAGGTTGTCTCAACTTTTTTTATCAAGTCTTTCTCAGCCAAATTAGTAAGATTTATTAGGTTAAACTACATTACAAACTTGTGGTAATAATAAGTGCTGGCCCTCATCTGCTTCTTTATGTCTGGGTTATCCTACTTCCCAATTATCTCAGCTATATCTTAAATAAGTAGGATTCCATTGGTTACTCTAGCCCGGAATCATCACCTTGGCCAATCTAAATGGATGTTTGCTCAACTTCTAAGTAAGCCCAGTTCTGGAGTTACCCAGAGAACAGTCACTAAATATCTTAGATGAGTTTCCATATTTACATTAAAAATGACTATCTCATCACTATATGCAATTGCAGGATCATTCATTCTAGACAATAAATTACCACCAAAATACAGTGAAAGCTCTCTTATTTCGAAGGGAAATAGATTCCATTTTTAGTAACTATCAAAGCACTATACAAATATCCTTAAAAAGATAGTTTGGAACAAAGGCAGTCAGTGCTTCTGCTTGTAAGATATGTGGAAGCATATGAGAACCATGGGTAATTGTCTCCCAACAAGAAGACTAGAATCGAAACCTGAATTAGAAGGGGAAACTATTAGAGGGCTAGAAGAGTCAAGATATAGGAGCATTATGAACGGGAAGGCATCTGGGAGGCTGAGGTAGGACGATCGCTTGAGCCCAGGAGTTTGAGGAGGCAGTGAGCTATAATTGCACCACCACACTCAAGCCTGGGTGACAGAATGAGATCCCATCTCAAAAGAAAAAGGAAGGAAGGAAGGAAGGAAGGAAGGAAGGAAGGAAGGAAGGAAGGAAGGAAGGAAGGAAGGAAAGAAAGAAAGAGAAAGAAAAAAAGAAAGAGAAAGGAAAGAGAAAGAAAGAGAAAGAAAAAAGAAACAAAGAAAAATGAAAGAAAGAAAGAAGAAAAGAAAAGAAAGAAAGAGAGAAAAGCAGGGTGAAGTTTCAGGAATGTGGATGTGGTCATCATTGTCAAATACTACAGAGACATCCAGTATAATAAGGATGGATAAGAGGTTATTGAGTTGGTTGATTGGTGATTGTTTGAGCCTAGGTCCTCTGAGAAGCAGATATCAAGACAGGATTAGATGTGCAAGAAATGCAGCAGGGGAAGTTCCTGAGAAAATATGTGGAGGGAACCCGGGGAGGATAGGAGGGCCATCAGTCTATGATTCAGGTCAGTTATGAGGAATCCTTGAGCTGTGAGTTTATTCATTGGGATACTGATAGAGATTGCATTCAATCTTTAGATTGCTTTGGGTACTATTGGCATCTTAAGCATATTAAGTCTTCCAATTCATGAATATGGATGTCTTCTCATTTATTTAAGTCATAGTTAATTTCTTTCAATAATGTTTTGTAGTTTTCAATGTACAAGTGTTTCACCTCCTTGATTAAATTTATTCCTAGATAGTTTATTCTTTTGGGTGCTATTGTAAATGATTTTTTTTTGTTTCCTTTTCGGATTGTTCACTGCTGGTTTATAGAAACACAACTGATTTTTGTGTGTTGATTTTGTATCCTGTGTGTTTAATAAATTTAATAGTTATAGTAGTTTTTTGGTAGATTCTTTGAGATCTTCTTTATATAAGATAATATCGTCTGAGAATAAAGATAGTTTTACTTCTTCGTCTCCAATTTGTATGCTTTTTATTTCTCTTTCTACCTAATTGTTCTGGCTAGAACTTACAGTGCAGTGTTAAACAACACTAGTGAAAATGAGCATTCTTATCCTGTTCCTGATCTTAGGGGGAAAGCTTCCAGTGTTTTTCCATATGATATTAGCTATGTGTTGCATATAAGGTTTTGTAGCTCCACTTTTTCACTGAATACGGTATCATAAACATTTTTCATGCTATTAAAAGTAAAACATTTTTGTATGCTTAATATATTCCAGAAATAAATGTCAAGTTTCAGAATATTGGCAGAGAATTGGAAGCTATAATAAAAGAACCAAATGGAAAATATATAAATAAAAATTATAATTTGCAAAGCTAAGAACTCAGTGGATGAATGTAATAGATTAGACACAACAAAAGAGAGAATTATTAAACTCAAAGATAGGCTATAAAAACATCTGGAATGAATGTCAGAGAGACATAAATGTGGCAAATACAGTAAAAGGGTAAAAGGTGAAGGGATACAATGTGAAAGTGTAACATATGTGTAATTTGATTCCCAGAAGGAGATAGAATAGGGCTGAAGCAATATTTGTAGAAATAAAGTTCCAAACTTGAGAAAAGATATCTGGTTATAGATTCAAGAATCTCTATGAGTCCCTCTGCGAGTCCCAAGCAACATGAATCAAAAAACAAAACAAAACCATTAGGCACTTTATAGTGAAACTACTGAAAACAAAAGGCAAAGAGAAAATCTTGAAAACATCCAGAGAAACAGTATCGTGGCTTATCAAAATATTAAAAATAAGCTGGGCACAGTGGCGAGTGCCTATAGTCCCAGGTACTTGGAAGGCTGAGGCAGAAGGATCACTTGAGTCCAGAAGTTTAACCAAGTCCAGTCTGGGCAACATAGTGAGACTATGTTTCTAAAAATATTTAAAATAGTATTTTAATCAATAGAATTGATCCGGAAGTTCCACTTCTAAGGTATATACCCAGAAGAACTGAAAGCAAGGTCTCACAGAGATATTTGTAATAGCTGTTTCATAGCAGCATTATTCACAATAGCCAAAAGTTGGAAGCAACCTAAGTGTCCATTGACAGATGAATAAATAAAGTGCTGTATTTCTATATAACAGAATATTACTTAGCCTTAAAAAGAAGAAGATTCAGACACATGTTACAACATGAATGAACCTTGAAGACATCATGCTAAGTGAAATAAGCCAGTTGCAAGAAAAACAAATGCTGTGTGATTCCAGTTACATGAGGTGGCTAGAGTAGTTAAGAAAGTACTTAACTAGAGACAGAAAGTTAAAGGGAGGTTGCCAGGGGTGCGGAGGGATGAGGAATTGGTTTTTAATGGGTATAAAGTTTGCTTTGCAAGATGAAAAGAATTCTGAAGATGACTTACACAATAATGTGAAAATACTTAATATTACTGAACTAAACACTTAAAAATGTAAGATGGTAAATTTTGCATTATGTATATTTTACCCCAATTTAAAAGTTTTTAAAATTTAAAAAAATCCAGAGAAAAAATATTAACTCCAAAGGAGACATACATATTATTTAGCCTTAAAAAAGAAGGAAGGAAATCTTGTCATTTGCAACAAAATGGATGTATCTCCCTTAACATACCAATGGACACTTAGGTTGATGCCATATCTTGGCTATTGTGAAAAATGCTGCAATGAACATGGGAGTACAGCTATCTCTTCAATGTACTGATTTCTTTTCCTTTGGCTATACACCCAGAAGTGGGATTGCTAGATCATATGGTAGGTAGTGCTATATTTAATTTTCTGAGGAACCTACATAGTGCTTTTCATAATGGATGTACAGTAGCGTTTTTATATAAATGGCCCAGCAGTATATAATTTAGGCTTTGTAGGCCATGTGGTCTGTCGCAACTACTCAACTCTGCCATTGTAGCATGAAGGCATACATAAACGATACATTAAGCAATTTGTGTGATTGTGTTCGTTTCCTTCCTTTCTTTCATATCAGCGCTCACTGTAACATAAACTCCTGGGCTCATGCAATCATCCCATCTCAGCCTCCCAAGTAGCTAGGACTACAGGCACACACCACCATGCCCAGCTAATTAGCATGGTAATGTTCTAATAAAACTTTATTCATGGCCGGGCACAGTGGCACATGCCTGTAATCCCAGCTACTTGGGAGGTTGGCACAAGAAGATCACTTGAGCCCAGGAGTTCAAGACCAGCCTGGGTAACATAATGAGACCCCCATCTCTAAACAAGACCCAAAAAACAAAACTTTAAGATGCTAAAAATTGTATTTCATAAAATATTCTTCTTGTGATTTTTCCCCAGCCATTTAATAATGTAAAAACTATTCTTGAGTCACAGGCCATACAAAAACTGACATCAGGCCAGATTTGGTCTATAGACCATAGCTTGTGGTTTGCCTACCCCTGCTAAAGGGCAAAGAAAATAAATAAACTATAGCTACTCTTGACAACATGGACAAATCTCACAAATATAATGCTGAGAGATAGTAACCTGTCTTAGTTTCCTGTTGCTGCCATAATAAATTACCAAAAACTGGCTGAATGCAGTGGCTCATGCCTGTAATCTCGGCACTTTGGGAGACTGAGGTGGGAGAATTGCTGAGGTCAGGGGTTCGAGACCAGCCTGGTCAACAAGCAAAGCCCCATCGCTACTAAACTTAAACAAAAATTATCTGGGCACGGTGGTGTGCTCCTGTAATCCCAGCTACATTGGGAGGCTGAAGCATGAAAATCACTTGAAACCAGCAGGCGAAGGTTGCAATGAGCTGGGATTGCACCACTGCCCTCCAGTCTTGGCGACAGAGTGAGATGGTCTCAAAAATAATAAATAAATAACCAACCACAAACTAAGTATTTAATACAAATTTATTATCTTATAGCTCTAGAGATTAGAAGTATAACACTGATCTCACTGGACTAAAATCAAGGGGTTGGCAGGGCTGTGTTCCTTCTGGAGGCTCTAGGGAAGAATATATTTTCTTGGCTTTATTTTCTAGAGGTCTTCTGCATTCCTTGGCTTGTGGCCCCCTTCCTCCTTCTTCAAAGCCAACAAAATTGTACTGAATCTTTCTTATGCTACTGTCTTTATGGTTCTCCCTCTTCTGCTTCCTTCTTTCACTTTTAAGGACTCTTGTGATTACACCGAGCCCACCCAGATAATTCAAAATAATATTCCTGTCTTAAGGTCAACTGAACAGCAACCTTAATTCCACCTGCTATCTCAATTCCCCTTTGTCAGGTAACCAAACATAGTCACAAGTTCCAAGGGTTAAAATGTAGACATTTAAGGGGTAATTATTCTGCCTACCATACAATCCGAACCCACAATCATATATGCTGTAAGAATCCAAGTTAAAAAAATAAAAACTTACTATAATGTTTAAGAATTATCCTTACTGGTGGTAAGACTCTAAAGAACAAAAAAGAAGTGATTACCAGAAAATTTAGGATAGTTGTTACTTTGGGATATAGCAGAAGATGAAGTGATTGAGAGGAGACACAGGGGAAGAATCTGAGTCCTGGTAATGTTCTATTTCTTGACCTGTATGGAGGTTACAAAGGTAATAATAATTCACTGATATATCAATTTATGTTCAGTGACCACCTGTATAAACATTACTTTTCACAATAAAAAACTTTTTAATGTAAAAGAAAGAAAGAAGAAGATTCCAAATTGGGAATCACTAACCAGTGAGTTGTGGAAGAGTGTGTGATCAAACACTATATACATTAATACAACTTTCAGTCAGCATTTTAGTGCTTCAAATTTTAATATTAGTAGAATACTAGGGATCCCATAATATTTGTGAAGGTCTCCAATATTACAGGAATCAAGACAAATAGAAAAGGAGAATCCAGAGGAAATTTTCACACAATATGGGGAATAGAAAAAGAAATTGTAAATCATAAACACCAAAACTTCTCATTGCTATCCTAGAGAAATGAGAGAAAATTCTGCATACATGTTTTAAAAGGGGAACAGAGAATAAGAGCTTGTAAAAAGTAAGCTACAAGAGACTTCAAAAAGTTGATCAAGGCCAGGTGCAGTGGCTCACATCTGTAATCCCATCATTTTGAGAGGCCCAGGTGGGAGGATTGCTTGAGCCCAGGAGTTCAAGACTCACCTAGGCAATATAGGGAGACCTTGTCTCCACAAAAAAATTAAAAAATTAGCCAGGTGTGGCGGCATGTGCCTGTTGTCCCAGCTACTTTGAAGCCTGAGGTGGGAAGATGGCTTAAGCCCAGGAATTCAAGGCTACAGTGAGCTGTAATCATGCCACTATACTCTAGCCTGGGTGAAAGAGCAAGACCTTATCTCAAAAAAACAAAGTACATGGAAAAATGAAACTAAGAGATAAAGGTAAAAAATATAAACTTTATTTCTCAACTTAAGTTCCATCAAGGTAAAGACACTTTTGTACGTGATGATACTAGCTTTTTAACCTATCCCTAAAGAACTGAGGGTTCTGGGAATATAGCCATGTCAATGCAGTCTTTTGTACATTACTAGCTGAAGAAAATGGGTGCTCTTTAAAGGTTTTTTAAGATTAGGAAACAAAAAAGAAGTCAGAAAGAGCCAAATCAAAGCTGTAAGTTGGACGCCTAATGTTTTTCCATCAAAACTCTTGCAAAATTGCCCTTGTTTGTTGAGAGGAATGAGCAAGAGCATCATTGTGGTGGAGAAAGACTCTCTGGTGAAGATTTCTCAGGCATTTTTCTGCTAAAGCTTTGGCTAACTTTCTCAAAACGCTCTTGTAATAAGCAGATGCTATCACTTTTGACCCTCCAGAAATTCAATAAGCAAAATGCTTTAAGAATTCCAAAAAAAAAAACTGTTGCTATGACCTTTGCTCTTGACCAGGCTACTTTTACTTTGACTGGACCACTTCCACCTCTTGGTGCCCATTGTTTTGATTGTGCTTTGTCTTCAGGATTGTACTAGTAAAGCCATGTTCCATCACCTGTTACAATTCTTCAAAGAAATGCTTCAGGATCTTGAGCCCACTTTAAAATTTCAATTGAAAGCTCTGCTCTTGTCTGCAGCTGACCTAGGCACAATGGTTTTGGTACCCATCAAGTGGAAATTTTGTTCAACATTATTTTTTCTGTCATAATTGTCTAAGTTAAACCAATTGAGAGAGCTACAGTATTGGCTATTGTTTGTGCTATTAATTGTCAGTTCTCTTGATTAAGGCACTAACAAGGTTAATGTTACTTTTTTCCTCACAAATTGACACATACAGTCTTCCACTTCAGGCTTCATCTTCAATAGTGCCTCATCTCTTCTTTAAAAGAATTATCAATTTGTAATGGAAACACATCAGTGCTCATGGATGGATAATCAACATTGTGAAAATGACTGTACTGCCAAAAGTAATCTCCAAATTCAATGCAATTCCCCTCAAAATACCACCATCATTCTTCACAGAACTTGAAAAACCAATTCTAAACTTTATATGGAACCAAAAAAGAGCCTGCATAGCCAAAGCAAAACTAAGCAAAAAGAACAAATCTGGAGGCATCACATTATCCAACTTCAAACTATGCTACAAGGCCATAGTCACCAAAACAGCATGGTACTGGTATAAAAATAGGCACATAGATCAATGAAACAAAACAGTGAACCCAGAAATAAAGTCAAACACTTACAGCCAACTGATCTTCCACAAAGCAAATGAAAACATAAAGTGAGGGAAAGGACAGCCTATTCAACAAATGGTGCTGGGATAATTGGCAAGCCACATGTAGAAGAGTGAAATTTGATCCTTATCTTTCACCTTATACAAAAATGTCTTTCACCTTATACAACTCAAGATGAATCAAGGGCTCAGATCTATGACCTGAAACCATAAATATTCTAGAAGATAACATCAGAAATACCCTTCTGGACGTTGGCTTAGGCAAAGACTTCAAGAACAAGAACTCAAAAGCAAATGCAGCAACAACAAAGATAAATAGATAGGACTTAATTAAACTAAAAAGCTTCCACATAGCAAAAGAAACAAACAGCAGAGTAAACAGACAAGCCACAGAGTGGGAGAAAATCTTCACAATCTATGCATCTGACAAAGGACTAATATCCAGAATCTACAAGGAATTCAAATCAGCAAGAAAAAGCAAACGACCCCATCAATACCTGGGCAAAGGACATGAATAGACAATTCTCAAAAGAAGATATACAAATGACCAACAAACATATGAAAAAATGCTCAACATAACTAATGATCAAGGAAATGCAAATCAAAACCACAATGTGATATCACCTTACTCCTGCAAGAATGGCCATAATCCAAAAATTAACAAAAATGGTTGTTGGCGGTGATGTGGTAAAAAGACAACACTTGTCCACTGCTGGTGGGAATGTAAACTAGTACAACCACTATGGAAAACAGTGTAGAAGTTCCTTTAAGAACTAAAAGTAGAGCTACCATTTGATCCAGCAATGCCACTACTGAGTATCTACCCAGAGGAAAGACGTCTTTATACGAAAAAGATACTTGCACATGCTTGTTTACAGCAACACAATTCACAATTGCAAAAATATGGAACCAGCCCAAGTGTCCATCAATTAACAAGTGGATATAGATAGTGTGGCATATATATATATATATATATATATATATATATATATGAGAGCATACAATGTTTGGATTTCTATTCCTGAGTTGCTTCACTTAGAATAATGGTCTCCAATTCCCTCCTGGTTGTTGTGAATGCCATTATTTTGATCCTTCTATGGCTGAGTAGTATTTCATGGTATATATATATATACTACTCAGCCATAAGAACTACATTGAGATACCATCTCACACCAGTTAGAATGGTGATCATTAAAAAATCTGGAGACAACAGGTGCTG
>CAUYLG010066570.1:0-39043 GCA_963573385.1 Cacajao melanocephalus
AGAGATAGCATGGGGAGAAATGCCAGATATAGGTGATGGGGAGGAAGGCAGCAAATCACACTGCCATGTGTGTACCTATGCAACAATCTTGCATGTTCTTCACATGTACCCCAAAACCTAAAATGCAATAAAAAAAAGTTACCCAGGCAAAAAAAAAAAAAGAAAAAGAAAATCAATGCACTAAGCATCTATGTTAAGCAGTTAACAAAGAATGCAGCAAACTCAAATACAATGGAAAGAAAATAATAAAGGGATAAAAACAATAAAATAGAAAACAAATATATAGGAGAGAAGATTATATAAACCAAAATAGGTTTTTCAAAAAGTGATCCATGGCATATTGTGCCAATAAACATTAAAATTTAGGTGACATCAGTAACTTTCTATAAAATATGCAACTTACCAAAATTGACATAAGAATAAAGAAAAATCCAAAGAGTACTGTTTATTGGGCAATGAATGGAATTGGGGGAAAAAAAATCTTAAGAATAATGATGTATCTTTTCTACAAAGGGAACTCCAGGCCCAGATGATTTCAGCAGTGAATCATATCATACCAACATCTATGGAGGAAATAATGCTAATCTCAAAACTCTTAGGGAATAGAAAAAGCAGGAATATGCCCTGCAATGTTTTATGAGCTAGCATAACTTTGACACGAAAACCTGATAAATACATTTTGAGAAAGTAAAATGACAGGCTAATCATACTTGTCAATACAGATGCAAAATTCCTAAACAACACCTTTGCAAACTAAATACAGAAATGTACAAGAAGAATAATGGGGCTGGGCACGGTGGTTCACATCTATAATCCCAGCACTTTTGGAGGTCAAGGTAGGTGAATAGCTTGAGCCCAGGAGTTCGAGACCAGCCTGGTTGACATGGCAAAACCCCATCTCTACTAAAAATACAAAAATTAGCCAGGCATGGTGGTGGGCATCTGTAATCCCAGCTACTCAAGAGGCTGAGGTACGAAAATCGCTTGAATCCGGGAGTCAGAGGTTGTAGTGAGCCAAGATTGCACCACTGCACTCCAGCCTGGACAACAGAGCGAGGCCCTGTCTCCCCCCCCAAAAAAAAAAAAGCCAGGCGCGTTGACTCAGGCCCCTAATTTCAACACTTCGGTAGGCCGAGGTGGGCAGATTACAAGGTCAGGAGATCGAGACTATCCTAACCAACATGGTGAAACACCGTCTCTACTAAAATACAAAAACATTAGCTGGGCATGGTGGTGGGCGCCTGTAGTCCCAGATACTCAGGAGGCTGAGGCAGGGGAATCACTTGAACCCAGGAGGCAGAGATTGCAGTGAGCCAAGATCGCACCACTGCACTCCAGCCTGGCTACAGAGCAAGACTCAGTCTCCAAAAAGAAACAAACAAACAAACAAAATCGAAATATACATACATTATGGAATGACTAAATCTAGCTAATGAACATATGCATTACATAACATAGTTATCATTTTTATGATGAGAACATTTTACATGCACTCTTTTAGCATTTTTCAAGAATATAAAATATTGTTAATGATAGTCACTTGTGCGATAGATCTCTTGAACTTTCTCCTATCTGAAATTCCATATCCTTTAACCATCTCCCCAACCCCACACCCCAACTGCCCCAGTCCCTGATAAGTACCATTCTATTCTCTACTTCTATGAGATCAACTTTTTTAGATTCTACACGTGAATGAGATGATATTTGCATTTTTGTGCCTTATTTCACTTAGCATAATATCCTCCGGGTTCATCCATATTGTCACAAATGACAGAATTTCCTTTTCTTATAGCTAAATTGTATCCCATTGTGTATATGTTCCACATTTTCTTTTTCCATTCATCCATTGATGGACACTTAGATTTGATTCTGTATCTTGGCTATTGTGATTAATGCTTTAATAAACATAGCAGTGCAAATATCCCTTTGAATACTAATTTCATTTCCTTTGGATATATACTCAGTAGTGGGATTGCTGCATCATATGGTAGTTCTATTTTTAATTTTTTGAAGAACCTCCATGCTGCTTTCCATAATGGCGCATACAACCATTTTTTAGATCAGTTTAGTGATGCCTAATAAAGTTGAAAGTTATATCTTTTAAACCAGTGATAACATTTCTAGATGCCTTACCTAAAATTCTTATGCATATACTAAAGGTGACTTATAGAAAATGTTCATTGGATCATTTTTCCTGATAATAAAAGATAAAAATGGAAACAACTATCCCCTTAGTATATAAAATAGCTAAATAACTGTAATTTATTCATACAGTGGAATACTCTACATAAATTAAAATGGATGAATTAGATCTGTATATATTAACATGGATTAATCTCAAAAACACAATTTTAAGTGATTAAAGCAAGCTGCAAAAGATTCATACAGAATAATAGCATCTACATAATTTTTAAATAAAAAATAATAGTTGTATGTATATGATTTATACATACATACATATATGTCCTAAAAGTAAAAATGCCCACCTGAGAATAATATATGCCAATTTCAGAACAATGCTTATCTCTGCAAAGAAAGAAAGTGAGAGAAAAGGTAGGAGGGACAGAACTTTAGCTATATCTGTATCATATTTTACAGAGCAAAACCTAAATTTTAAAAAGGAAAAAGTAAAGGAGGCATTCATTCAAAAAGCTATAAAAAGAATAACTCTTTTTTAACAATTCAGGTTTCTTGTGATATAATTCCATACCATAAAATTCAGCTTTTTTAGGTATACAGTTTGATAAGTTTGGGGAAACATATACTGTTGTGTAGCCACTAACATACTTGAAAAACATTTCTATTACCCAAAATGTTCCTTCATGTCCCCTTCGTGTTCAATCCCCTCCCTTCATGTCCAGCCATTGACAACCACCGATGTGCCCCTATAGTTTCCAGTCCTTATGGTATTACCTTTTCCAGAATGTCATATAAACAGACTCATACAGCAAGTAGCCCTTTGTGTCTGGTTTTTTTCACTTAGCATAATCATTTTGGGATTATTCACATTGTGGTGATGTATCAGTTTATTCCTTTTTATTACTTAGTAGTATTCCGTTGTATATAGGTACTGCAATTTGTTTATCTCTTCACCAGTTGATGGACATTTGGGATGTTTCTCAGTTTGGACTACTATCAATAAAATTGCTATAAAAATTGGGGTACAGGTTTTCCTGTAAACATATTTTTTCATTTCTCTTGGGTGAAGTAGAATTGTTGGGCCTCTTGGTAAGTATATTTTTACCTTTCTAATAATCTGCAAATTGTTTTCCAAAGTGGCTGTACCATTTTTCGATCCCATTAGTTCCACATCCACATCAGCACTTTGTATTGTCTGTTTTTAATTTTAGCCATTCTACTCAGTATATTGGCTTTAATTTGCATTTCCTTAATGACCTATGATGTTAGGCATCATTTCATGTGCTTATTTCTCATCTGTACTTCTTTGGTGAAGTGTCCACAGCATTTGCCCATGGTGGTGGTGGTGGTGGTGGCATTTGAGAGGGAGTTTCACTCTTGTTGTCCAGGCTAGAGTGCGATGGCACGATGTCGGCTCACTGCAACCTCTGCCTCCTGGGTTCAAGCAATTCTCTTGCCTCAACCTCCTGAGTAGCTGGGATTACAGGTGTGTGCCACCACGCATGGCTAATTTTTTGTATGTTTAGTAGAAACAGGGTTTCACTATGCTGGCCAGGCTGCTATTGAACTCCTGTCCTCAGGTGATCCATCCGCCTCAGCCTCCCAAAGTGCTGGGATTACAGACATAAGCTACCACACCCAGCTTGCCCATGTCTTAGTTGGGTTAATAATTGGATTGACTGTCTTCTTAATTTTGCATTGTAAGAATTATTTATATATTCTGGGTACAAATCCTTATCAGATATATGTTTTGCAACTATTTTCTCCCAGTTGTGACTAGTCTTTTCATTCTTTAACAGTTTATTTCAAAGATCAGCAGTTTTCAAATGTTGATAAAGTACAATTAAACAATTTTTTCTTTTATGGTTTGTGTTTTTCCTGTCCTATCCAGGAACATTTTGCCTAACCCAATTTCACAATAATGTTCTTGTATGTTTTCTAATAGAATTTTATAGTTTTAGCTCTTACATTTAGGTCTGTGATACAGAACTGTCTGAATCAAACAAAGTTGTTAGCCTGCTAAAACAAACAAAATTCAACATTCTCTAGAGAAATTAAACAGGCCTGAGAGACCTCACAATATAATATTCAGTTTTCCAGGATATAGTCCAAAATTATTCAACATAGAACCAACAAACTGTGAACAATCTCAAGGAAAAAAAAGAAATCAAGAGATCACAACCTCAAGATGACCCAGATGTTAGAAATATCAGACACAGCCTACCACATCTATGTTTCATGAGGTAAAGGTAAACATCTCTTAAGTGAATAGAAATACAAATGGTATCAGAGGCTACTAGGTGTAGTGTCTCATGCATGTAGTCCCAGTATTTTGGGAGACCAACTGGGGAGGATCACTTGAGCCCAAGAGTTTGAGGCTGCAGTGAGCTATGAGTGTGCCACTGCACTCAGCCTGGGCAATAGAATGAGACCTTGTCTCTAAAAAGAATAAAAAAACAAAAAAAATAATAATTTTAGAAAGCTATCAGAAAAAAATAGAACAACAAATAATTGAAGATAAATTTTGGGACTAAAAAATATAATATATATAAAGTCATTGATTGGGCTCAATAGCAGAATGGAGATAATGACAAAGAAAAAAGTCAATGAATTTGAAGATGGATTAATAGACATTATCTAATCTGAAGGACAAAGAGGTGGGGGGAAGAAATGAATGGAACATCATCAAATGATCTAACATTCATTTGACTGGACTCCAAGATGGAGAGGAAAAGTAAATTGGTTCAGAAAGAATATTTGAAAATATAAAGGCCAGAACTTCCTTAACTTGATGAAGGACATACATTACAGATTAAAGCATCTTAGAATCCCAAACAAGACTCCTGCAAAGAAAATCAACTAGTCAAACTTCTGAACACCAAGGTTTTGTTATTCTTGTTGTTGATCTTGAAAACAGCCAGAAAGAAAAGTGGCACATTACATAAAGGGGAAGAACTATGCAAATGACTACTGATTTTACATCAGAAATCATGGAGACCAGAAAACAGTGGAACTATATCTTTAAAGAACTGAAACAAAAAAACTGCCAAACAAGAATTCTACATTTGCTGAAAATATCCTTCAGGAATGACCTGAAATAAAAACACTTTTACATGAAAGAAAAATAACAGAATGTGTAACCAGCAGACCTGCTCTAAAAGAAGTGTTGAAAGTTGTTCAGGCTGACAGGAAATTATATGAGAGGGACACTTGAATCTTTAAGAATAAAGGGAGAAGAACAGAAATCGTAACTATCTGGGCAAATATTTTTGTCCTTTAATTTTTTTTTTTTCCTGAGATGGATTCTTGCTTTATTGCCTAGGCTGGAGTACAGTGGTGTAATCTCAGATCACTGTAACCCACTCCACCTCCTGAGTTCAGCTATTCTCCTGCCTCAGCCTCCCGAGTAGCTGTGAGCCACCACTCCTGACAAATCTTTGTATTTTTAGTAGAGATGGGGTTTCACCATGTTAGTCAGGCTGGTGTCAAACTCCTAACCTCTGCCCGTCTTGGCCTCCCAAAGTGCTGGGATTGCAGGCATGAACCACCATGTCCGGCCCCTTTAATTTATTTAAAATAGATTAGACTATTAAAACAGACTGTTGAAAGCAAAAATTATCATATTCCCTGGTGAGGGTTTTAATGTATGCAGATGTAATACTTAAGACAACATTAGCATATAAAGAGTGGAGGGTAAATGGAGTTTTATGGTTTTAAGTGTTTAAACAGAAACTGAGGGAACATAGGAAATAAAGGACCTAGGGGGTCTGCAAAAACCCTTTGATAATATGTCTTTATATATGTACACACTGTTAAATCCTTTTGCAAAAATTTGACACTTTTAACTGTGCTGATGTAAGAGAAAATGTATTTAAATTCATTTGATAAAATAATTTTTCCTACATTGCTAAGTTTTATTTCTCCTTTATTTTGTCAACTTCTTTGTATAAAATAGTATGCAACAAATAAATATATCAGAAGGGAGTAACAGAAACAAAAAGGAAGAAAAAGTCATTCATAGTAGTATGAGCCACCAGAAGAAAACTTTGCTTTCCTGTATCCACAACTTTTTTTTTTTTTTTTGAGATGGAGTCTCACTCTGTCACCCAGGCTGGAGTGCAGTGGTGCAATCATGGCTCACTGCAACCTCCACCTCCCGGGTTTAAGCAATTCTTCTGCCTCAGGCTCCCGAGTAGCTGAGACTACAGGTGCGTGCCACCACGCCCAGCTAATTTTTGTATTTTTAGTAGAGACGGGGGTTTCACAATATTCGCCAGGCTGGTCTCAAACTCCTGAACTCATGATCCACCTACCTCGGCCTCCCAAAGTGCTGGGATTACAGGTGTGAGCCACTGCACCTGGCCTCCTGTATCTGTAACTTTGATTAAAACTACATAAGGGCCAGTCATGGTGGCTCCAGTCTATAATCCCAGCACTTTGGGAGGCTGAGGTGGGTGGATCACCTGAGGTCAGGAGTTCAAGACCAGCCTAGCCAACATAGTAAAACTGCATCTCTACTAAAAATACAAAAATTAACTGGGCATGGTGGTGCATGCCTGTAGTCCCAGCTACTTGGAAGGCTGAGGCAGGAGAATCAATTGAAACCCCGGAGGCGGAGGTTGCAGTGAGCCAAGATCGTACCACTGCACTCCAGCCTGGGCAACAGAGCAAGACTCTGTCAAAAAAAAAAATATGTAAGTATTCAGATACATACAAAAATAAGACAATTACAGATAGGTGACAGGTATAAAACTCTTTTCCTCAATTAGTTCTTACAAAAAGAGATACTGGAAAATTGTAATTAAGCCAAGAGAATTGCCTTAATTCTCCAATTAGTGCTTGTGGAAATATCCTTAGTAAATGTTAGCATAAACTATAATACCAACTGTCTTCAAACCTTTTGCTTATGAACCACCTAAAAGAATTTGCAAAAACATATGCTCCTTTGCCCATTTTTATTTGACATGTTAAATTTTTCATCAGAAATTTAAAGAGTAGCAAATGATACAATTTCTAATATATTACCAGTATTACAATTTAAAAATAAGACCACTACATTATTTTGTCAAGGTCTAATGGAATAGTAATTTCATAGCCATCATACAGTGTTTTCAAACTACATGAAAAAGGCCAGGCACGTTGGCTCAAGCCTGTAATCCCAGCACTTTAGGAGGCTGAGGTAGGTTGGTAACCTGAGGTCAGGAGTTCCAGACCAGCCTGACCAATATGGTGAAATCCCACCCCTGCTAAATATACAAAATAAATAGCTGGGCATGGTGGCATGCGCCTATAGTCCCAGCTACTTGGGAAGCTGAGACAGGAGAATTGCTTAAACCTGGGAGGCAGAGGCTGCAGTGAGCTGAGATCACACCACTGTGCTCCAGCCTGGGCGACAGAGAGAGACTCCATCTCTAAATAAATAAATAAATAAATAAATAAATAAATAAATAAATAGGCTGGGCGTGGTGGCTCACACCTGTAATCCCAGCACTTTGGGAGGCCAAGGTGGGAAGATCACTTGAGGTCAGGAGTTTGATACCAGCCTGGCTAACATGGTGAAACCTCACCTTTACTAAAAATACAAAAACTAGCTGGGCATGGTGGTGCACGCCTGTGATCCCAGCTACTCAGGAAGCTGAGGCAGGAGAATTGCTTAAACCCAGGAGGTAGTGGTTGCAGTGAGCTGAGATTGCACCACTGCACTCCAACCTGGGTGACAGAATGAGACCTCATCTCAAAAAAATAAATAAAATATATGAAGAGAGGCTTATGGGATAATGAGGAATAGGAGACAGGACTAACATGCATCTACCACCTGGACAAACAGAACAGCATGTGGAGACTCACATTGTAAACTTTTGCTCCAAGAATTACTAGAAGAAAATAGTAGGAAAACCAAAAGAATTTACAGACCCTTTGAAAGAAGCAGCTTGTTGCTGCAAACTCCACAGAACAATGAAAAAACTGTGAGTTCCCAAGCATGAGAGGGAGGCAAAATTGGCCTCTGAACACACGTCCCCAGTGGGGAGCCTGAAAATCCAAATAACAGGAGAAGGACTTAACCATACCTAGAGCTGAAACAAATTTAGGGAGCTGAGCAAAATATAAAAGTAGAAGCAGCAGCAGGAAGAGCCCTGTAGGCACTCCTGGTCCCCAGCTCAAGCCCAGGGAAGCGATTCCTAGCTTTATCTCACAGGGATCCTTGGGGAAGGCAGCCAGCTAAATTGGGAAGGGGCCCTGGGGTGAAGGAAGCTTCTAGCTGAACTCTGTAATAATTTCAACTGAGCATGAATTTTTCTAAGCAGAATCCAGGTGGGAGTGGGCAAAAAGGAAGTCCAGATACAAGCACAGAAGCCACAGCTCAGCCAACGGTGTGGTCAGGGAGGAGGAGCAAGTCCTGAGAGCCCTGCTTCCTTTCTCAGTGGAGAGGCTAGTAGCCTGGGACAGGATCTCAGCCTTACTTGCCAGCTGTCTGGATATAAATTCAGTGTTAGGTGGGGCACAGAGGGAATGAGACAGCCTTGCTGGCTGCAAGGGAGCTGGGTGAGGCCTGTCACTACTGGCTTTCCCCACTTCCCTGGTGACCTGTATGATGCAGCAGAGACAAATATAATTCTTTGGGGAACATAACTCTATTGACTTGAGAAGCACCCCCCCCCATTCCCCACAGTGGCCACAGCAAGCCCTGCCCAAGGAGAGTCTGAATTCAGACATGCCTAACCCTGCCCCCTCCTGACGGTTTTTCTCTACCTGCTCTGGCAACCAAAGGCAAAAGACATGAACCTGTGGGAGCTCTGTGGCCCCACCCACGACCTGAGAAAGCTGATTACTTATCTGGCCAACATAGGGCAAGCTTATATCCCCCTCCTACTACTGCAGGTGGGGCTCTCTTGAAAGTGCCACCTCCTGGCTGGCGGTCAACCAACTCAAACCATTATAGCAACTCATAACAGAACAATCCTGTTCCAAAGAAGGAGAAAACAATAGCTAATTCTACCACCTGCAACACCCCGGCTAATTAGAGGTCCCGAGTCTGTCTGTGTGACAACTTCACTGGTAGCATAACCAGCATTCAAGAAAACCAGCACACTAAACAAAACTACAACCAAGGATTTTAACAGAGTCTATTTCACTCCCCTGCCACCTCCACCAGAGCAGGTGCCAGTATCCATGACTGGGAGACCTGAAGATGGATCATATCACAGGACTCTTTGCAGACTCTCCCCAGCACCAGCCCAGAGCCCAGTAGCCTTCTGGGTTGGCAGACCCAGAAGGGCAATTACAATCACTACAGTCTGGCTCTCAGGAAGCCCCATTCCTAGGGGAACGGGCTGAGCACCACATCAAGGAATTACCCTGTGGAACAAAAGAATCTGAACAGCAGTCCTTAAGTTCCAGATCTTCCCAGTGAAACAGTCTACCCAAATGAAAAAGAACAAGAAAAGTAGGTCTGGTATAATAAGGTTCTATAACACACTCAAAAGATCACACTAGCTCTCCAGCAATGGATCCAAACCAAGAAGAATCTCTAAATTGCCAGATAAAGAATGCAGATGGTTGATTATAAAGCTACTCAAGGAGGTAACAGAGAAAGGTAAAAAGCAATTTAAAGAAATTTTAAAAAACAGGCTGGGCCAGGCGTGATGGCTCACGCCTGTAATCCCAGCACTTTGGAGGGCCAAAGTGGGCAGACCATCTGAGGTCAGGAGTTCAAGACCAGCCTGGCCAACATGATGAAACCTAGTCTCTACCAAAACTACAAAAATCAGCCAGGTGTGGTCATGGGCAACTGTAATCCCAGCTACCCAGGAGGCTGAAGCAGGAGAATCACTTGAACCCGGGAGGCAGCGGTTGCAGTGAGCTGCGATCATGCCACTGCACTCCAGCCTGGCAACAGAGTGAGACTCCATCTCAAAAAAAAAAAAAAAAAAGAAATGAAATGGGAGTTATTACAACCAATACCACAGAAATACAAAAGACCATTCAAGGCTACTATGAACACCTTTATGCACACAAACTAGAAAACCTAGAGAATACGGATAAATTCCTGGAAATATACAACCTTCGTAGATTAAATAAGGAAGAAATAGAAACTCTAAACAGACCAAAACCAACTAGTGAGGTTGAAACAGTAATTTTTAAATTTCCAACAAAAAAAAGGGTCCAGGACCAGATGGATTCATAACTAAATTCTATCAGACATTCAAAGAAGAATTGATACTGATCCTACTGAAACTATTCCAAAAGAAAGAGAAAGAGGGAGTCCTCCCTAAATCATGCTATGAAGCCACTATTACCCTAATACCAAAACCAGGAAAGGACATAATAAAAACAAAAAAGAAAAAGAAACTATAGATCAACATCCCTGATGAACATAGATGCAAAAATCCTCAACAAAATACTTGCTAACTGAATCCAACAGCATATCAAAAAGATAATACACCATGTCAAGTGGGTTGTATACCAGGGATGCAGGGTTGATTTAATATATGCAAGTCAATAAATGTGATATACCACATAAACGGAATTAAAAACAAAAATCATATGATCATCTCAATAGATGCAAAAAAAAAAAAAGCATTTGACAAAATCTAGCATCCCCTTATGATTAAAACCCTCAGCAAAATTGGCATAGAATGAACATATCTTAAGGTAATAAAAGGCATCTATGACAAACCCACAGTTCACATTATACGAAATGGAGAAAAGTTGAAAGTATTCCCCCTAAGAACTGTAACAGGACAAGGATGTCCATTCTCACCACTTCTATTCAATGTAGTACTGGGTCCTAGCCAGAGCAATCAGACAAGAGAAAGAAAGGCCATCCAAATTGGTAAACAGGAAGTCAAAGAGTTGCTTTTCACTGATGATATAATCGTATACCCAGAAAACCCTAAAGACTCATCCAAAAAGCTCCTAGATATGATGAATGAATTCAGTAAAGTTTCAGGATACAAAATCAATGTACACAAATCAGTAGCACTGCTATACACCAACAACAACCAAGTTGAGAATCAAGAATTCAAGAGCTGTTTTATAACAGCTCAAAAACTAAAATAAAATAAAATAAAATACTCAAGAATATAACTAACCAAGGAAGTGATAGATCTCTACAAGGAAACTAGAAAACCTTGCTGAAAGAAATCATAGACAACATAAACAAATGGAAATACATCCCATGCTCATGGATGGATAGAATCAATATTGTAAAAATGACCATACTGCCAAAAGCAATCTACAGATTGAATGCAGTTCTCATCAAAATGCCACCATCATTGTTCACAGAACTAGAAAAAAGCAATCCTAAAGTTCATATGGAGCAAAAGAAGAGCCCACATAGCCAAAGCAAGACTAAGCAAAAAGAAAAAATCTGAAGGCATCACATTACCCAGCTTCAAACTCTACTATTAATACAAGGCCATAGTTCCCAAAACAGTATGGTACTGGTATAAAGAAAAAGGGACATGGACCAATGGAACAGAATAGAGAACCCAGAAATAAAGCCAAACTGATCTTCAACAAAGCAAACAAAAACATAAAGTAAGAAAAGAACACCCTATTCAACAAATGATGCTGGAATAATTGGCTAGCCATGTGCAGAAGAATGCATCTGGATCGTCATCTCTCACCTTATACAAAAATCAACTCAGATAGATCAAAGACTTAAATCTACGACCTGAAAACATAAACATTCTAGAAGTTAACATTGGAAAAACTCTTCTAGACATTGGCTTAGGCAAAGAGTTCATGACCAAGAACTGAAAAGCAAATGCAGCAAAAACAAAGATAAATAGTTAAGACTTAATTAAACTAAAATGCTTCTACACAGCAAAAGAAATAATCAGCCCTGTAAACAGACAACCCACAAAGTGGGAGAAAATATTCACAAACTATGCACCTGACAAAGGACTGATATCCAGAATCTACAAGAACTCAAACAAATCAGCAAGAAAAAAACCAAATAATCTCATCACAAAGTGGGCTAAGGACATGGACAGAGCATTCTCAAAAGAAGATATACAAATGGCCAATAAACATGTGAAAAAATGCTCAGCAACACTAATTCTCAGGGAAATGCAAATCAAAACCACAATGCAATACCACCTTACTTCTGCAAGAATGGCCATAATTTAAAAATCAAAAAACAATAGATGTCAGCATAGATGTGGTGAAAAGGGAACATTTTTACAAGGGCAGTAGGAATGTAAACTAGTACAACCACCATGGAAAACAATGTGGAGATTCCTCAAAGAACTAAAAGTAGAACTATTATTTGTTCTGTGTGGGAAACGCACGAGGGGAGAAGAAAAAACACACACACAATACCTTTAAGGGTAAACAAGCTTTATCCCATGTAAATGGCAATGCAGATATAATAAGCAAATGGCAATGGGAAGGGGAGACAGGAAAAGAAATATATATATTTACACTCACTAGACTATGGAGGATTTACCACCAGACTGGGAAGCAGCAGCCTGGGCTCCAGAGTTGGCCACTCGTCCATGCACAGACAAGGAGAGGTCTCAAGAAGCTTCGGTGCAGTCTGGGACCCTAGCTCTTTTTGTAACAAGTTATTTGGCATGAGGCCCAGTCACAAGGGCCCTTAGTGACTGGGCTCAAGGAACACAAAAAGGTCAACTTGTTTTTGCAATTGTCTATTGTTTTTCAATAACTAATGTAGAGGAATAGATTGAAATAGAGATTTCTCCAAAACAGCGCTGGAAGAACGCCTGAAGGGGCTCACACAACCTATTCCAGGACTTGGTGACCACTGTTTCTGTCCATGTTCCATTGAGCTCAAATTTAATATTTAACTTTTCCTCCATACCCAGCAATCCCACCACTGGGTATCTACCCAGAGGAAAAGAATTCATCATATGAAAAAGATACTTGCACACGCATGTGTAATATAAGACAATTTGCAATTGCAAAAATATGGAACCTGCCTAAATGCCCATTGATCAATGAGTAGATAAAGAAAATGTGATATATATATTACGTGTGTGTGTGTGTGTGTGTGTGTGTGTGTGTGTGTGTATGTAATGGAATACTACATAGTCATAAAAAGGAACAAAACAATGGCATTCACAGCAACCTGGATTGAGTTGGAGACTATTATCCTAAGTGAAGTAATTCAGGAATGGAAAACCAAACATCACATGTTCTCACTTATAAGTGGAAGCTAAGCTATGAGGACAGAAAGGCATAAGAATGATATAATGACTCTGGAAACTCAGGGAAAGGGAGGAGTAGGGGTGAGGGACAGAAGACTACACATTGGGTACAGTGTACACTGCTTAGGTGACGGGTGCACCAAAATCTCAGTTATGCATGTAACCAAACACCACCTGTCCCCCAAAAACTACTGAAATGAAAGAAAGGTCTTACTGTGTTGCCGAGGCTAGTCTCAAACTTCTGAGCTCGATCCTCCTGTCTCAGCCTTTCAGAGTGCTAGGATTACAGGCATGAGCCACTGCACTTGGCCAGTTTACATCATTGCTTTTTTTCCTTGAAGTTATATTCTACTCCTCTCACAAAACGTTACTTTATCTTAATACGTTTTTATGCTTGAAAGTTTTTACTGACCATGTGTCATATTTCCTGCAACAAAATATTTATAAATTGAATTTTAACTTTTTTAACTTCTATGACTAAAAGTATGTGTTAAAAATATTTTTCCCTTTGGATTGAGTTATTACAATTTTTTGTACACAAATGATAAAAATGACTTAAATGTATCGTGAATTTTGATGAATGCTTACAAACAAAAAATGTCTTAACATATCCCTTAATAGATGAAGTTTTCCCTATTTAGTTAATATATTCAAATATGACTTTTTAATTGCTTAAAGGGGACAGCATCAATCCTATTGCTATTTTCACTTAAATGGATGTAAACACTGAGAAAATGTGTTCACGTAAGTAGATGGAAATGGGAAAACCTGTGTTATAGCAGTATCACACAATTTTTTTATATCATGGTAAAAAACAGAGAACTTAAAATTTAACATCTTAACCATTTTTAAGTGTACAGTGCAGCAGTGTTGACTACATGCGCATTCTTGAGCAACAGGTCTCTAGAACCTTTTTTTTTTTTTTTGAGACGGAGTTTCACTCTTGTTGCTCAGGTTGGATTGCAATGGCACGATCTCGGCTCACTGCAACCTCGCCTCCCAGGTTCAAGCGATTCTCCTGCCTCAGCCTCCTGAGTAGCTAGGATTACAGGTCCACACCACAATGCCTGGCTAATTTTGTATTTTTAGTAGAGATGGGGTTTCTCCATGTTGATCAGGCTGGTCTCAAACTCCCAAACTCAGATGATCCACCCACCTCAGCCTCCCAAAGTTCTGGGATTAGAGGAGTAAGCCACTGTGCCTGGCAGCTAGAACCTTTTTATCTTGCAAAACTGCGACTCTGTATCCATGGACCAACTCCCCTTCCTCCCACCCTCCACTCCTGGACAACCACCATCCTACTTTCCATTTCTAAGAATTCGACTACTTTAGATGCCTCAAACAAGTGAAACCATGCAATATTTGTCTTTTTGTGACTGGCTTATTTCACTTAGCACAATGTCCTCAAGGTTCATTCATGTTTTAGCATATGACAGTATCGAACTCTCTCTGAGTTATATGACAAAGGTACATAGAAATCTATCACAAAAATTATTTAATTATCTGTCAGCTAAAAACTTACCTGGTTCCTTCTTTTTCTGAAAACAAAGAATTACTTTCCACCTGACTTTTAAAAGAATGTATAATATAGTACATACGCTCTCACAATGTTTGGGAAATATACCAAAAAGTCAACACCAAGATTTGCCAAATCTATACTTGTTCTGTTTTCATTTAGAATCACCTTGTTGTTTTTTTTGTTGTTGTTGTTCAATTCTTTCACTTCAGAGGACCCCCAAAAAACAAAATAAAATAAAAAGAATCACCTTGTTTTGTCCAGGCGCTCACACCTGAATCCCAACACTTTGGGAGGCCAAGAAGGAGGGATCACTTGAGCCCAGCACTTCCAGGCAAGTCTAGACAACATAGCAAGACCCAGCCACTACAAAAACTTCAAACAGTAGCCAGGCATGGTGGCTCACACCTGTAGTCTCACCTACTCGGGAGGCTGAGGTGGGAGGATCCTTGAGCCCATCAAAGGGTTGGCAAAACGGAGATACTGTTAATTTTGATACAAAATAGTTTTATAGCATGATTTTATCTCATCATGTACTTTATACATTTTTGCCAAACCTTGGAGCTGTAGATATGGTTTATTCAATTTATAGAAAACACCCATTACCCACATAGTCTAATTAGTAAAGCTAATCCTTATTGTCAAACCAATCATCTAGGTCAAATTTACTTTCTAACCTCATTTTTAACTCAAATGTATTAGAATACGTATTTTTAGTTTTTTTTAACTAGGAAATTATCAAATACATCTCATAAGTTCAATTATTAAAAGCAGTCAAGATTAAAATATTAAAATGATATTAAAACTATTAGAATTGGTTTATCCATTTTTATAATGTCATAAAAGAATAAATCTATATGGTTTTTCTCATTGTTTATTTCAAAATAATAAAACATAATGTGCAGCTGAGATAAATGTTATTCATGAATTAGAGTATAAGAGATAGTATTCCTTCAGTATGTCTGTGTGTATATTGAACTTTGGTTTTCAGCTTTTAGGAATAACTGAAGAAGAATATATAAATATTCTAGAATAGTTCTAAACATTTTTTTGGAAATCATAATCAAAATGTTTCCTATATATTTAATGAAGAATAAAACAATATGCTATTTAAAAAGTAATTACCCCAGAAGCTAAAGCATAATTTTATTTTTGTTAATAAGAGACAGAAAAGGTCAGGATTGAAGTATTTCTCTGATTCATAATAGAATTTGATAAATGCGTCAGATACAATAGGCTAGGTCATGCTCCAACAACAAACAACAAATTTGTATGACTTAAAACAAAGTCATATGAATTAAAACAACAATGGTTCATTTCTAATGAAAGCTATATTTCCATTATGGCTGGCAGAACAGGATCGGCCCCTCATAATGACTCAGGAGCATGGCCTGACAGAGCAATGACTCTGTCTCAGAGGGGAAGGAGAGCTCTGAGAGCTTCATCAGGGAAAACAACCACCCAAATCAGAAGCTGATGCTTCACTTCTGCTCATATCCCATCGGCCAGAAAGAGTCACATGGCCCTAACCAATCTCAAAACTCCCATGAAATACAATCTAGCCAAAGTCGAAGGAAATAGAAAAGATTTGGTGAACTGTACCAGTGATTATCACAACACATTTTAACCTTCATTGAGCAACACATTCCAAATCTAAAATAAAATTATGTATGACTGTTGCACAGTTTATTCCAGTGCAGTGTGAAAAATATGAAGGTCCCTGAAAATAATCTGTATAATATTTATAATGATCAGTGTCACGGTCAGGTGCAGTGGCTCACATCTGTAATCCCAGCACTTTGGGGACCAAGGCAGGTGGTTCACCTGAGGTCAGGAGATTGAGACCAGCCTGGCCAACATGGCAAAATTCTGTCTCTGTTAAAAATATAAAAATTAGCTGTGCATGGTGACGGGTGTCTATAATCTCAACTATTCAGGAGGCCAAGGTATGAAAATCGCTTGAACCCAGGAGGCGGAGGTTGCAGTGAGCCAAGATCATGCCTCTGCACTCCAGCCCGGGCAACAGAGTGAGACTCCATCTCAAAAAACAAAAAATCTGTCAGAAAGCTCCACTACTTCAGCTGTTTAGAGCTGCTTTTCTTTCCAGATAATGATATATTCTATGGAGAAGTACTGAGAATAGCTGAAAAGAATTGCTTAGATTTAAATATACAGGAAAAAAAAATTGGCTTCGATAGTTTCTTCAATGCTGCTTTGCTCTGCTCTCACTAAACTCTCCTTCAAAAGCAGTGTATTTTTCAACAGAAGATGGAAGAGATCTGATGATTAAAGGAAAATTACTGTCGTTCTCACCACTAACATTCACACAGTACATCTGATTTCAGAAAATCACAACAAACAAATTATCATATTTCTGACAGTCATACTTCACCCCTAAGTGGAATATATGTAAAATGGGAAGGGACATGGAGCCTAAGGAGGGTTGATGGTGCCTCGACTGATCATCAGAGGAAGCTTCCTCCAAAACATTTTTAATTGTCCTTTTGTTTGTCATCTGGAAGGTATATCCTTCACCCAAGGTGTGAGGGATATACCTTTCTTTTGTAAGCTACAAGAACTGTTGTAAATGCAAAAGTAAAAAAGAATCTACATGATGCTGAGAAAGAGTACTTATGGGCTGGGCGCAGTGGCTCAAGCCTGTAATCCCAGCACTTTGGGAGGCCAAGGCAGGCAGATCACAAGGTCAAGAGTTCAAGACCAGCCTGACCAACATGGTGAAACCCCATCTTTATTAATAATACAAAAATTAGCTGGGTATGGTGGCACACACCACCTGAGTAGTCCTAGCTACTCAGGAGGCTGAGGCAGGAGAATTGCTTCAACCCAGGACGCAGAGGCTGCAGTGAGCCGAGATCGTGCCACTGCATTCTAGACTAGGCAACTGAACAAGACTCCATCTCAAAAAAAAAAAAAAAAAAAAAAAGAGTACTTACGAAAAAAAGGTATCTGGCTGGGCTTGGTGGCCCATGCCTGTAATCCCAGCACTTTGGGAGGCCGAGGTGGGTGGATCACCTGAGGTTGGGAGTTCAAGACCAGCCTGACCAACATGGAGAAACTCCACCTCTACTAAAAATACAAAATTAGCTGGGCAAGGTGGTGCATGCCTGTAATCCTAGCTACTTGGGAGGCTGAGGCAGAAGGATTGTTTGAACCTGAGATTCAGAGGTTGCAGTGAGCCGAGATCAAACCATTGCACTCCAGCCTGGGCAACAAGAGTAAGACTCCATCTCAAAATAAAAATTAAAAAATAAAAAGAAAAGGAAAAAAAGAAAAGGAAAGGAAATAGGGTATCTGTAAATTTATTTACTTAAAGCAATAAATATTCCCCTGCCCCTTGGACTATGCCATACCATAAGAACTTAAGTTGATGTAGCTTGAATTTTTGTTCTGCCTAATGACAAAGAACATTTGCCAAAGAGTATGATGAATAATGAAATCACTTAAAGTGGAGGCTTTCCATTTTACCACAACCTACAGCAAGAAATATATTTACATTATGATTCAATACACATATACATATTTTTTCATGAAATAATAATTACCCCTACTACATGTGATGCATTTTGATATTCTGTATGCTGTCTTTCTTTTAATGCTGATCTCTATTCACTAAATTGATTTCACAGCCAACTAATAATTCACAGGCCATAGGACTATAGAAAACAGAAATATATAAGGCAATATCTGATTTATAGAACAATCTCTGATTATAAAGTATTCTTAAAAATACCTTATTCTGTTACTTGGTATATTATCCGAGAAAAAGAAAAAAAAATACCTTATCCTGGAGGTATAAGTGGGTAAGCCAAGGTCTGGTGAAGTCAATATCCATAGGAGGTTCGATTTTATTTTGTTAATTTCATTTTTCCATCCCTAATATTCCAACTTTGCTTTTGGTCAGTAACACTCTCTGGCCAATTTCAGGGGCTTGCTCCTTCCATTCCTGTGGTAGGCTGAAACTGTTCCCCAAAGATAACAGATTCTAATCCCTGGGACCTGCAAATGTTACCAAAAGTGGGGACAGGGCCTTTGAATATGTGATTAAATTAAGGATCTTCAGATTGAGAGAGTATTTTGGATTAGCTCCGTGGGCCCTCAATGCAATTACACATATCCTAAAAAGGTGGTAGTGGGAAATCTGACACATGTAGAGAAGGTAACGGGAAGAAGGAGTAGAGATTTGAAGATGGTGGCCTTGAAGTCTAAAGTGATGTGGCCACAAGCCAATGAATGCCAGTAGCAACCAGAAGCTGGAAGAGTCAAAGAACTGATTCTCCCCTAGAGTCTCTGGAGGGAACACAGCCCTGTCAATATCTTGATTTTGGCCCAGTGATACTGGTTTTGAATTTATGGCCTCTAGAACTGTGAGAGAATAAATTTCAGTTGTATTACACCACCAAGTTTGTGGTATTTTGTTATCGCAGCCTCAGGAAACTAATATGAATCCCATAAAATTGACCTAATAAAAGTGATAGTGCAAAGTACCTAAACAGTCACCTGAAACTCTATATACCTAGCTATGTTTCAAGAAAGATTTATGGTAGCTTATAGTAATTCACAAAACACTAATAACACAATTCATAGGTGAAAAGGGAAAAACAAGATGGCTATACAAAACGAAGCCAACAAGGTTTATGCATATATATGTAAAATATATATATTATACATAAATAATAGCTCTTGCCTCGAGCCAATTAAAATTTGGCTTTAAACCAGCAACTTACACGCAAAGGAAGTCTTCTTGTTTATATGATTCAGTGGCCATTAGATTAAAACAAGCCAACTCCACAGAAATTAGTACAAAAGACAAGATGAAATTTCTCTCACGAGTTTCATTCCTTAGGACTTCCTTTTTGAACTGTAGCCATGCATAGTATACTCATAATTCCTTTGTAAACGTAAATGTAGTCACTAGACCCAACTTTATAAGGTTTTCTACTATGTCATATAGATAGATAACATGTCAAAACTTGATAAAAGCAAATCCTATAGCATAGATTGATTAGACGTCAAATTCTAACTTAAAAGTAAATTCTGTGGGAGGAAAGAGGGTGTAAATACAATACCCTGTAGATAGATATATTTTGGACTATTTATGAAATACCTTGAACGATGCTCAGAAAACGAGTGTTTCCTCAGCCAAACTATCAAACATTGAGTACGTGCTGCATACAATGCCTATGGGATGTGGCTTGCTTGAAAACATTTAATACGGACTGAAATACAGTGTTTTCTACTATCCGCCCAGCGATGTCTAGATAATTACCGAGGAGGCAAACGTTCCATCCCTACTCCCTGAAGAAGCTCCTGGGCCATTGGGGGAAAGTGCCCCTAACGCAGCGTAGGAGTAGTAAGGAAGGCTTGCGCCAAGTGATCCTATTTAACTATTAGAGGATGAGCAGATAGATGGAACGGGAGGGGAATGGCGCCGAAGGTCGGTCAGAAAGACCACACAGCACACGCATCGCCATTGCTTTCAAGTTTTTGGGGGCAGGTCTGTAGCCATTCCCAACAAAATACACTACCGAACCCTGCAAGCCCTTCCTAGACAGCCAGTCCTCCCTGACTCTCCCCAGCCCACCACCTTCCGGGGTCCACTGCACAAGCGGCTGTACTAGCCACACTGCGCAGACGCCAAGTGCACCTCGGCCAGCTCAGGAGGGGGCGATAGTAAGTCCGGGTCGTTCACTAGGGCTCTGCTCTAGCCGCCAAGCTTCCGTTTCTCTACTGCTCCCCGTAGCAGTCGCCGGCGCGAGCTTGGAACCGGATAGGGGGCGGATCTTCCGGGACGAGGACGCTTGGGTGATGAAGGTCAGCTTCAGGTAAGGCTGTCGGTGATTTTTGGGGGTCTGCAGTGAGGGGCGATGGCTATAGAGATCTACGGGAATCCCCAACCTTGTAGAGTCGCCAGGAATAGGACGCATCCATTTCATTAGTGACTAGCTCGGGCGGTTCACGTGCATCACACAAATAACTTGGCTTTTTCCTGCGTCAGTTGGGGGATTTGTTAAACGAAGGACACCTGCGTTACTGCTACCGTAATTTCCTCTCAGGCGCAGTTACTCTCTTCCAGATTGGTTAACAGTAGAAGGCTTAGTTTCTCTGCTCACCACACAGCCTTCAGCACTGTTGATTTGGGTGGTGGGCTGAGGATTAATTTTGTAACCATCTTAAGAAAAAGACAGTAAGGTGATATTTAAGAAAAATACTTGCGAAATGCGCTCCCAAGTCAAATGTCGGTTTAATTGACACTACTGCAGTTCCCATCACAGGCAGGCATGGTCGAGTCAGGTGGAGGGAGGTGAAGATTGTTCTTGCTGAACTGAATGCAGCTAATACGTTTTCAATGCCGTTGATGCGTCTATGACTCCGTAAAATAATCGGTACCGGGCTTTTTTTTAAGCATTCTATTTAGATTATTTTTATGTTTAGACTGTTTCTATGACAACGTGTGTACACTGTATGTGAGTTCCTTGGATCCTGGTTATTAGGGTAGGCACTGTGCCGTGAGTTTTCTGTGTTACCCTCACAGCGCAGGTAGTATGACTGTCCTCGTGTAGTCGATGAGAGAACCTGGCAGAGGATAAGCACCATTACAAAAACGTCGTGGCCATTAAGAGGCAGAAGCGAGATTCCCACCAGCTTTTTTGTTCTGCAAGTGGTACATTCTGCTAACCAATGGTTTCTGAGAAAATGGAGAAAGCTCTCTCAGAACAATTTACACACACACATACATACATACATATATCAGCATGCACATTTACACTTCCACGGTTTTCAAAACGCTGAAGCACATCCATATTAAGAACTCTTGCACTTCCTCTTTACCTTTCAAAGAGAAAAGGCAAACCTAATCCAAAGCTACTTATTGAAATAAACCTGATCTTTTCAATGCATCAGACCTATCAAAAAGATCAAAGAAGTTTGCCGTTTTACACCAAAGTAAAATTCCCAAAGTATGGGATTTTTCTTCTCATGTGGGCTTAATTTATTTTTCTCGGCACATTTGAGTAATTTGGTTTTGCTTAGCATTTTCAGCTCCAGTTAACTTTTCTTCATGATATTGCAGTTTTCTTTGGTTCACATTTTAAAAAAGGTAGCACTTAAAATGACTTGTTTTGTACTCTCTGAGAATGGTTTCATGTGAATCAAAATGTAATTGACATGCAAATTATAAGAAAAGCTCCTTTGTCATTCCTTGTGAGAGATGTGTCCGTTCACTGTGGAAGGAAACGACAAAGCGTGTCACTGCTAATTGTTAAAACCACTTTCAGTTTCCTCCTGTTTAGCAAGTGGGCCTTTGTTTTCAGCAAGGGATTCAGGTTTTTCCCTTTCTCCAGCATAAAATTTTAAGAGTTCGGATTTTATGATATAACCATGTTCCAGCAGATTCTAATGTGACCTTTTTACTTACAAGTTATGTATCCCAGTAATTTGCCACATTCTGAAATGGGCATGGGGATAACAGCATTCTGTGATGGCTTCAGTGACTACTGCCCTACTGAGTTCTCTCCTCCTCCTGGCTACCTTTGTAAGTGAGGTCGTCATTCCAGGGAGGCACAAAGTTTTACTATCTGGAGTATGTCTGTCCGTCTGTCTGTCTCTCTCTCTCTCTCTCTCTTTTTAATGTGATTAAGAGCAAGGAATAAACAAATGTGTCTGTGTAGAACATATGAACACCAAACACAGTTCTAGGTTCGTTCTTTTTTGTAAGTTACCATTTACTGAGTGCCACTGTTACTCATTCCCACACTAGTCCTGCAAGTTTTGTTTTCAGAAAAGGAAACTCAGATTTAGAGAGGATGAGAAACGGTTCACAACAACCCAAGGATTAAGTGACAGAGCCAGTAGTCAAACCTAGACCTCAGGATTCCTTGTTGCCTCTTTATTTGCAAATAAAGTGACTTGGAATTCAGAACATATTTTCCTGAAAACACTTGTCACAAAATGATAGTTCCCAGACCAGCTTACAAATAACTAACTGTGGAAATACCATGCAATTACAGCAGAAATGTATTCTGATGCCACAATGGTAATTAAGCAAAACAAAGCAAGTTGATTAAGAAACTGTTGTTTTTTAATCTAGTGTTTTGAAAAAGATAACTTTAAAGGACAAGGGAAGAGAAAAAGCATGCAAAGAAACTAGGTGACTTCCAGACATTTGCAAGGCTTTTTAGAGGTTTATGGCACTGATTTGTTTACACATTAAACTGTTAAATGACTTTTTTTCACCTTGAGAATATAACCCTAGACCTAACAACCCCACCCCCAACCAGAATTGGGAAAGAAGTGAATCAGGGAACTGAGAATGCTGAATGGAAAAGGAAGAACAGGCTTGTAGGTCATTAGATGCTGGGGAGGGAGGGGTGGACCTTGGATCTGACAGTTCTACCATTGCCAGCCTTCAGGTGGCACTGTTGACCCAAGATTGCTTGGTGTTCTGAATGGTTTTGAGGTTGACAATTAGAGATAAGCGTCTGCTTTTTTTTTCTTTTTTGAGACACAGTCTTGCTCTGTCACTCAGGCTATAGAGCACAATAGTGCGGTCGTATCTCAGTGTAACCTTCAAACTCCTGGGCTCAAGCAGCGCTCCCGCCTCAGCATCTGCAAGTAACTGGGACTACAGGTGGGCACCACCATACCAGACTAATTTTCTTTTCTTTACTTTTCTTTTTTCTGTAGAAACAAGGTTTCGCCATGATGCCTGGGCTGGTCTTGAAGGCCTGGCCTCAAGCGATCCTCCCACCTCAGCCTCTCAAAGTACTGGGATTATAGGCATGAGCTACCATGCCCAGCCTCCTCTGTTAATGGATCTTGAAATAGGCATTAAAACTTCCTTGATTTAAACACGGTTTGTTTTCTCGCAAGAACTATTTTGAAATTCACTTGGCACCATTTTTATGTAGGAGGGTTTTTTGGTACATTCCTCCCATTGGTTTTTCAAGGTTTATGGCTTTTTCCTGCTTGAATATCAGCACCTTTTCATCTCAGCTAAACTGTTTCCCAGGATACTCTTTGAGTCAGCAAAGATTCTCATCTCACTACTAAAATTTCTCATAAATTGGCATATTCTGCCAACAATAACCCCTACATCTGGTTTAAACTGAGTTGAGATATTTATTCCACCAGCAGCTTTCTTGATTTTTATGTATCCCCTGTATACTTTTTTACGTCTATTAGCTGTAATTTGTGCATATCACGGATATCATTCTTATACCTGTTTCAGTGTTGTGTGCCTCTGAAGAAAAAGCCACTGTTTTCAGCTGATAAACAGTTAGCAGTTTGCATTAAAGCAGAATATATAAGATAGAAGCAACCTCACAATTCATACGTGCCTTCTATTTGTAAGAAAATGAATCTTTTCAGCTATCGGATTTATTTCTGTAGGCCTACTGTCTATTTGTTTTTCCCAAATGGCTCTCAGTCTCGGCAGAATTCACTTCAGTAACCTAGAAGCCAAATGACCTCATAACTCATTAGCAGTTCTCAGAGCCATCTGGAGCACTTGAGGAGAACAGTGTTCAAAGGACTGATAGTAAAAACAACAGCATAATTATGTCTCTGCCATGATTACACCTTTTGATGGCAAGCAGTCAGCATATTAATGCTGCAGATTGCTTAGATGGGTGTTTTCTGAAAGTATAATAATGCTGGACTAGGATAACTTGTTTCCCTGTCTTCTTCATCCCCAGCCTACAAATAGGTAAACAGTCAGTCAATAACCTGGTGAATTACAAAATAAGTTGGTTGTGAAAGAGGCAGTACAGCAAGGAAGTAACAGCATATAAATACAAAATGCAAAAATCGCAGATGTCAAGCATGGGAAGGAAATAGCCATTTGAACTGTGGCTGTTCTCCACTCTAAGGCACAACCTGCTAACACTGCACTGATCCATGAGTGGTTTGCTGTGTTTTCATTTTCTAAAGTATTCATTAGATAATCTTGGCATTTCTCACCCTAACCTGTGTATCTTTCTTCTCATTTTCTATAGGAACTCTAACTCCTTGCCCCTCAAGAAATGTCCTCCCTTTCAGAATATGCCTTGCGCATGTCTCGTCTCAGTGCTCGGATATTTGGTGAAGTCGCCAGGCCTACTGATTCCAAGTCTATGAAAGTGGTGAAACTGTTCAGTGAACTGCCCTTGGCCAAGAAGAAGGAGACTTATGACTGGTATCCAGATCACCACACTTACTCTGGACTCATGCGGACACTCCGACTTCTGGGACTCTACAGGTGATGACAAACACAAAGAGGGACGTAGGAGAGGCTTTTTTTTAGTAGATCAGAAAAGGAAAAAAAAATTAGCCTTTCTTATACTAGAGCCCAGGTAGTTCAAAAGGTACAGTTTGCAGGAGAAAGGCTTCTTTCAAAATACCCATAATGGAGAGCCAACCAAAAAAAAAAGGAAAGTCATGCTTGTTGGAAGACATATTTTGATTATGTCTACAACATGACTAATGTTGAACAGATACTGAGCTGTACAGAGGTGTTTAATAATCGTTAATCTAAGAGCACTCTAAAAAGGGTGTAGAGAGGCCGGGTGTGGTGGCTGTAATCCGAGCACTTTGGGAGGCCGAGGTGGGTGAATCATGAGGTCAAGAGATGGAACCCAGCCTGACCAACATGGTGAAACACCCTCTCTACTAAAACTACAAAAATTAGCCAGACGTGGTGATGCGTGCCTGTAGTCCCAGCTACTTGGGAGGCTGAGGCAGGAGAATCACTTGAACTCAGGAGGCAGAGGTTGCAGTGAGCCGAGATCACACCACTGCACTCCAGCCTGGGCGACAGAGAGAGACTCTGTCTCAAAAAAAAAAAAATTTAATTTTTTAAATATGTGCATTACAAAGAATTCAAATAGTACATAATTTGTATAAAGTTAAAATACCTACCGTCTTATTAAAAATGTAACAAGTTGTAATTGGACTTGTTTTGGGCAACAATACAAAAATTATTTGGAACCACTTATTCTAATACAGTAGAATTAATAGTACAGCATGACATTCATTCCAGATAGCTAAAGCTTGGTACATTCACTATGCAATGGATATTTTTTAAGTACCTTCCATGTGCCGGCACTTAAGATGGCACTAGGGGAATAGCAGTGAACACAATAGATTTGCTTGGCTAACGTATTATTAGAGGTTATCATCTATGATGTTTTGAATGTTTGGAATTGCTTTGGGACTACCTCCAGGCTTAGAAAATAAAAACTAATTTTATTATAACTCAAAATAAAATATTGGGAGACAGATATCCTAAGTAGAAGATTATAACCCATGAAAAAATCAGATTCAGTTAATTTATCTGTTTGCTGCTGCTCTCTGTTTGAAAAAATAAAGACTTAGCTATCTTTGGAGAGAGGGAAAAACTACTTTATCCATAGAAAAGCAGAATTATTTTCATGTAGTCATTAGGTATGGTAAATGGCACCTCTAATGCTAGACCTCCTGTGGCATCAGGCAGGATGAAACTAGACAGTCTCCAATAAAGAAAATATTATTCAGAGACCTGCACAAGTGGGAGGGAAATACCAGTTTTCAGAAACAATAGATTCATTCAGTTAGCCAGGTGCCTAGCTTATATCATCAACAGAGACAGAGTTGCCAGAAAGCTATCTTTCTGTCCAACGGTTGATGAGAATGAGGGAGGGGGAGAAGAGGGGAAGGAAATAATAATAATAATTAATAAATTATATGATCTGTTACAAAGTTGAACGTACTATGGAAAAAAATAGTAGAGCCAGCTGAGCAGGATCCAGAGTGCTGACAAGGCCTGCAGCGGGTGGGGAGAAGCCAAGTTACAGGATGAAACAGGACAGTCAGGGTCAGCCTCGTTGGGGAGTTGAGGTTTAAGCAGAGGCTTGAAGGTGGCAAGTGAGCCGAGTAGGACTTGGGGAAGAGCTGGCAAGGCAGAGGGGCAGGAGCGCAGCAAAGGCCTTAAGGTGGGAGTGTTCCGTTCCAGGAGGAGTGCAGGCTGCTGGGAGGGTGTGGGACTGGAGACAGATTGCAAGGGGCTGTGAGGCCATAGTAAGGATGATGGCTTTTGCTCTAGGTGAAATGGGGAACCATTTGCAGGGCTATGAACAGGAGTGGCATGATCTGACTTATATTTTGGAAGAATTACTCCAGCTGCACTGTTGAGAATTGTCTGGGGACACTCATCACTAATCCCAAAGAGTTGTATACTGTCCATGATGTTCATGGATAGCCTAGAGAGTTAGAAATTAAGCTCAGCAAACCCGTCTTACGTTTGATTCATACACTGTTATTATCCATAATTAAAGGTGAGGAAACTAAGATGCAGGGAGGTAAGGTCACTTATTCAAGGTGACAGATCTAGTAAATGGTGGAGCTGTGATCTGAACCCAGGTTCACATTCCAGAGCTTACATGTTTAAACACCGTACCATTCTTTAGGTATCTGGGCTTAAGATGTAGACTTCTTTTACAGTATAAGCAGTCTTCAACTTCTACACCATCCACATACTTACATAGTCCTGGGTGCCTTGATTCCTTTAGTATCGTTTGATTTGTCTTCCTCCTGCCTGAGCCTTTCCCCAGCAGCCTTTTTGTGTGTGTCGCCCACTGCCGTTAAGGTTTTACCATGTTGGCCAGGCTGAGCTTCCTCTAGACCTCACCCCATTCTTAGTAGATGCTAGTTCCTAGGGCAGTCAGGGTCTCGGTGTAGCTATTGAAGCTGCCACGCAGTTTTTCTCCTCTCTGTTTAGTCTTAGTGCTGCAGGGAAATTGAGGGTAATCATTAATGTTGTGTCATTGTTATGTAGATTTACATGGGCTGGCCTGAGAATTTCATTGCAGCTTGTGGCACTGCTTCTGTGAGGGGAAACGGATTCATAAGCGAACTTTTGGAATATACCGCATCTGTATATTAGGGACCCCCTGTACTTTTTGTTCACCAAGCTGAGCGTGTGGCCATCTTATAAAAGTCAAAGATTGATAACCAGAATGACCTAAGAGAGCAGCGCTAGATTGATATACTTTTCTACTCTTGTAAAAACAACTGGTTAATTATTTTTTCCTTCTTCATTCAGAGATGAGCATCAGGATTTTATGGATGAGCAAAAACGACTAAAGAACCTTCGTGGAAAGGGGAAACCAAAGAAAGGAGAAGGGAAAAGAGCAGCAAAAAAGAAATAGTGTTGGTCCCTCAAGAGGGAGAATTTCTTCCTCGGTGACAGAGAGAAGAAAGTGCATTAATTGTCTTTCCACATGTTGGAGGAATGTCATCTCCCTAAATGAAGGTCATTTGCAGGAACACAGGCATATCCTTGTTGAAATCTAATCCAGTTGAATTGAGGCTGGTTTCTTGAACACATTCTGACTGTGCAAAGTTATTTTGGCCTTGGCCATGTAATGTGACATTTGCCTAGTTCTCTAATGAAATGAATAAATAAGTTATTGTTTGATGATTTGTTTGGGGTGGGGTGGGATGGTGGGGAATGGAGGGGAAACTTTATTGAGCATCCTATAGTGTCCTCATTTCTCCCTTCTTGCTTACTCACCCAGCCCTAAACTCCGTTCATCTCGGGCCCTTCAGCCACTGTCTCCACCACCAAGCTCACAAACTTTCTGTGCCTCTTCACCTACTCCTTTGAGAAATCTATTAAGATGAATTTGTAGGGTAAATATCTTTTAAAAGGAAGTATTGTATACCTGCTCTATACAAGATACTGGGGCCCTGGTAATACAGGTGGTTAGCAAGAGAAATACTCCCTACCTCATGTGAGTTTCAGTCTTATGGGAGGGACTGAATTACATACAATTGTATGTACTACATAATTACATATAATTGTATTACATGCTACAAAGGGAAAAGGCTCTGTAAGAGCATGGATGGATGGATCGATGCAGAGAGAGATAGCCAGAAGCCCAAACCACATTAGGGAATTTAAAGAAAGCTTCCCTAAAGAAATGATATTTAAGCTGAACCTTGAAGGATAAATAAGAGGTAGCCAAAAGGAAAATGGTGAGAAAGGTGTTAGAAGCAGAGAGTACCGTTTCCAAAGCCCTAAGAAATGAAGAAATTGTCTGTTCAAAGAATACTGACTTATTGGCCGGGCGCAGTGGCTCACGCCTGTAATCCCAGCACTTTGGGAGGCCAAGGCAGTTGGATCACGAGGTCAGGAGTTGGAGACCAGTCTAACCAACATGGTGAAACCCCATCTCTACTAAAAATACAAAAATTAGCCAGGCATAGTGGCACGTGCCTGTAATCCCAGCTACTCAGGAGGCTTAGGCAGGAGAATCACTTGAACCCGGGAGATGGAGGTTGCAGTGAGCTGAGATCACGCCACTGCACTTCAGCCTCAGTGACAGAGTAAGACTCCATTTAAAAATAAAAGAACACTGACTTGTTCGTGGTTGGCCATAAGAAAATAGAGGCCAGATCATGAAGGGCTTTGCAAATTCTGCGAAAAAGCTTGGACATGACCAGAAGTTATTTCTATGAGAGATGACTGTTGGAGAGATTGAGTAGCTCACTGCTGGTTTTATTGTATTCCAGCAATGAGTCTCCAAAGAAATTGTGAAGCCGCCTCTGATTTTTTTTTCCAAGAGTTGTTCTGAATCTTTAGTATGTCCAGTAAATTTTTTAATAACCTTTTTTATTGTGGTAAAAACATAAAATTACTGATCTTGATCATATTTAAGTGTACAGTAGTGTCAACTATATGCATGTTATTGCACTAAAGTACTTTTAACCCCTGTTTCTACTTCTCAGGTAAAGAGAACAAACTGCATAGGCAGGAAAAGATACCTAATCCAGATAGTATGCCTAGGGCCTATTTTATAGCCTGTTTTTTTAAAAAAAGAACTAAACTAAAATTGGGTGGTTTGTATCTGATAGAAGTGAATTCCTAACAGCTTGATGGTGTCTAAAAAAAATTAAAAAGAAGTGAATTCCAGCAGAAGCCTTGAGAAGTCATTCATTTAGAACTTTTTACTGAGCACCTGCTATGTGCCTGACACATAATAGTTGTAGAGGATACAGAGACAAATAGACTTAGTCCCTAAGATTGTGTGAATGAGCATGTGTGTGTTACAAAGTATTGGCAAGATCTCAGAAATGTGCTTAGAAAAGGGCAGATGCACTGTTATTCTTGGCCAATGCAGCTGAGCCAGGTGTAGGTGGATGATTACCTCAGGATGTTGGACTGAGAAACAGGCTCTCAGCCTGAACCCAGTGTAGCTAAGTAGATGTTTGAATTATGTGATCTCCAGCTTTTGGAAAAGATCTGAATGTAAGAGGAACTTAAGAGAATTCGCATGATAATTTAAAGAGAATGACTGCATTACATTCTAACAGCAGACTTGAGTCAGAAAACAAGTAAATGTATTGGTTTGCCAATGGAAGAGCTTCAGTGAGATCTCAGACCCTGACCCTGCAGTTAGCCTTAGCAATGGTTGACAGGGAAGTTTGTAGATAACGCAGCAGTAGATCAGTGTGCCACTGCTCCAGGCTGAAAATCAGAAATGAAAGCTAAAATATATTTGTACATAAGCTATACCTTCAACTGATAGAGCAAGCTGTGTGACTCAAAACAGCCTGTTCAGAACTATGATGGACCAGCTAGAACATATTAATAGAAGATAAGGAAAAGTTAACTCTTGACAGCAGGGAAGTCAAATTTCAGGACACCAGTGATCAAGGGTTAAGATGAAGACTAAGTGTAATCAGAAAAAATCTTTAACTACAAGTTTAGACTAGCTAGTGTGTTTAATTGGATTTCTCTGGCCAAAACCTAAACTATTGGTGCTTTCTAATGTTTGGGGATTAGTGTGCATAAGCCATTTTGCCCACGATTTCAGCATAACGTAGTAAAAAGACTGGGTTTTGGATTCAAAAGTATAGGTTTGTGACATAGTGTACTTACTGGTTATGTGACCTTCATTCAGTTACCTTCTTTGAACCTCTTTCCTTCTCTATAAAATCATAATACTTCATCGGATTAATGAAATAAGATATTTGTGAAAAAGACTCTGTAAATTACAAAAAGTTAAAAACTTCTACATATAGTGTACTGTGTGACTAGTAAGTACCGCTGTATCTTACTAGCACGATTTTCGGAGCAGCGTTGACACATATCTGCTAAAAATATAAAGTTCCCCACAGTTACAAGTAGCATGATAGGTTCAGGAAGAGGAGGTAGATGAGAGGTAACATCCTATTATTTATGTAATTTGGGGCTCCAGAAGTTTATTTTTTTAAGCACCTTATATGTGTGTGTTTCAAGACAAACATAAGGCATCATATATTTAAACATATATAACAATAATGCTTGTATTTGTAAATCATCTTCCAAGAAAGAATAAATCAAAATTTGAAATTCTGCCTGCTTCACCCGTCTCTCTTTTATCACACGTTTCTCCCAAACTCCTATGTGCCTAATTTTAGAGATGCAGAGCAGGGAACAAACCTCAGGAGCAATAAATAGGGGGAAACATCTGTTATCCTGCCAACCCTGTCTTCATGGCTTTCCTTAAGTACTCAAGAAAAGCTCAGAAGAAAGCATTTCTTTGAAAAAAAAAAGAATCAGCAAAACAATATTACATTCAAGAAGACTTGGTTAAAACAGAGACTGTCCAACCTGGGATATTAAGATAACTGGGAAAACAGTAAAACATTTATGCTGAACATAAAACAGTGAAATGTTTTTTAAATGCCATAAAGGCAGCAAAATGGAGAGAAGGGTTATAAAACTACCCAGATGCAATTTTGTAGCTTAATTGGAGATGTGGCAATATTACAGGTTCACATTAGAGACTAGAGTTAAACCAATGTAGATTCTAAGACCTTTTTCATTCTACTTAAGGAAATGTGTGTTTTCTGAAAGGATGGATTAATTTATGGAGAACTTTCTGTGTCTCTGATGCAGAAGACTGAGTTCCACCTAGCACTGTCTCAGTAAGACAATCTAAATCAGTGCTCAGTGCAGAATCATTTTCCTGATAGAGCCACAAAACTATTGATTGGCCCTTTGAGTTTGGAATAAAAACTATTCTAAACAGAAATTGAAAGTTTTAGGATATAGATAAATCTAAAAAGAGCTCCAGTCTGAATATATCTGAGAAATGGCCAGTGGGTTAAGTACCAAACTAGTAACAAGTTAATATTTAATAAGGGAGTTAGAGATAAAAGAAGTCAATGTTTGCATCATCAGGAATGACTTCCCAAGCAAGACAGCAATAAATGCAGATAAGGCCAGCATTTCTGGAGTATTTAATACATTGTGCTTTATAGGCTATATCTTATTTGGCCCCCCTATATGATAAGTATCCCCACTTTGCAGATGAGGAGACCAAGGCCCAAGATCACACAGCTATAAATGTCAAGACTGAAGTTTTAAATTCAAACAACTGCTGACTCTAAAGCATGTACCTTCTTTTTTTTCTATTCTCCATCCCTGGTAGGTTACAAACCCTGTATATTTCATTACACTCTTTTTTTTTTTTTTCGAGACACAGTCTTGCTCTGCCACCCAGCTGAAGTGCAGTGGTGCAATCTTGGCTCACTGCAAGCTCCGCCACCCAGGTTCAAGTGATTCCCCTGCCTCAGCCTCCTGAGTAGCTGGGATTACAAGCGCCCGCCACCATGCCTGGCTTTTTTTTTTTTTTTTTTTTTTTTTTTTTTTTTTTAGTATAGACGGGGTTTCACCATGTTGGCCAGGATGTTCTTGAGCTCCTGACCTCTGATCTGCCCGCCTTGGCCTCCCAAAGTGCTGGGATTACAGGTGTCAGCCACTGTGCCCGGCCCATCACACTCTTAATGCAGGATTTTCCCAAGCAGAGAGAAAGGGTTGAAGCAAATGGCATGAACAAAGACCCACAAGCAACCATAAAAACTCTGGTTAGTGAGAGCAATAGTGCATGGTCTGGCAACCTCAGAGTCATAACCTGAATAAACCAACGCTGAGCCCTCAAAGTCCCAGTTTCTTCATGACCTGGTGATGTAGCTCTAATCTCTCTTGAGAATCATTATATCAGTATCATTTATCAAGTGCTTCACCATTTGCTAGACACTCTGATCCAGGCTGGAGTGCAGTGGCGCAATCTCAGGTCACTGCAACCCCTGCCTCCTGGGTTCAAGTGATTTTCCTGCTTCAGCCTCCCGAGTAGCTGAGACTACAGGCGCTTGCCACCACATCCAGGTAGTTTTTGTGTTTTTAGTAGACGGGGTTTTGCCATGTTGGCCAGGCTGGTCTCAAACTCCTGACCTCAAGTGATCCACCCGCCTCAGCCTCCCAAAGTGTTGGGATTACGGCCGTGAGCCAGCCGGCCTGCTTCACTCTTACTGTAGGTTATATCAGTTCCGACAACAGCCCTAAGTATTATTTTCCCCCATTTTATACACAACAAGTTCAGAGCTATGGTTCTCAACTCTGATTATGCATTAGAATCAAGATCCCTGTCACTTGTCCCACTCCAGACCAATCATAATAGGGGTGGACAGAGAAAAGCTCCTTAGGTGGCTCTACTGTGCAGCCAAAGTTAAGAAATATGGTTTAGCCCGGGCATAGTGGCTTACACCTGTAATCCCAGGACTTTGGGAGGCTGAGGCGGGTGGATCACGAGGTCAAGAGATCGAGACCATCCTGGCCAACATGGTGAAACCCCATCTCTACTAAAAATACAAAAATTAGCCGGGCGTGATGGCTTGCACCTGTAGTCCCAACTACTCGGGAGGCTGAGGCAGGAGTATTGCTTGAACCCAGGAGGCAGAGGTTGCAGTGAGCTGAGATTGCGCCACTGCACTCCAGCGTGGTGACGGAGGGAGACTCTGTCTAAAAAAAAAAAAAGAAAGAAAGAAAGAAATATGGTTTAACACAGTATTTCTCAAAAAAAAAGTATTCATCAGTATCATCTTGAGGGTTTGTTCAACATAAATGGTTGAGCCCCCTCCCAGTTTCTTAGTCGGTCTCAAGCAGGGTCTAAGAATTTGTATTTGTAATAGGTTCCCAGGTGTGGCTGATGATGCTGGTCTGGAGAACACACTTTGAGAACTATGGCTTAAAGTAACTTGGCCAAAGTCCCCCTGCTGGTAGATTCCTGTGCCCCCTAGCTCCCTAGTGAAATTCCATAGCTGTCCTGGAGCCTTTCCCTAACTCTAAAGGAGCAAATCTTTAGAACCTAACAGCAAAACAAACAACAACAACAAAACAAAAGATGTAACACATGGAGAAAGTTTTAGTTACCATGCCCAAGTAAAGATGTTACTTGGACCATGGAGCAGGGCACCTGCCAGGGCTGCCAGCTGCTGCGTGAAAGGTGCCTGTTGGGGACATGATAGGCTGATGGAGGTCTGGTTCGGCAACATCACAGCCAAAGCCAAATCACTGCTGCTGATCCTATTTAAACAAGCCTTGGACCAAAAGGAATGGAAAAAAAGATTCAAGGTGGAAAAGGCACTGTACCACTACAAATGATGGTGCCACCATTCTGAAACAAATGCAAGTGTCACATCCAGCAGCAGAATGCTCAAGATATAGAAGGCTCAAGATATAGAAGCAGGAGATGGCACCGCATCAGTAGCCACTATTGCTGGCTCTCATAGGTTCCTGGGCCAAGCTTCTTCAGAAAGGGATTCATCCAGCCATCACTTCCAAATCATCCCAGAAGTCTTTGGAAAAGTGTATTGAGACCTTGAGTAACATATCTCAACCTGTGGAACTGAATGACAGAGAAACTTTGTTAAATAGTGCAACCAGTTCATTGAACTCACAGGTTGTCTTTTGGTACTCAAGTTCTGCTTTCTCCAACGAGTGTAAATGCAGTGATAAAAGTGACCCAGCCACAGCTACTACTGTAAATCTTAGAGATATTAAAATATAGTCATGTGCCATATTAACACTGCATATATGTCATGTGCCATATTAACACTGCATATATAGTCATGTGCCATACTAACACTGCATATATGACAGTGGTTTGAATGCCATGTATTTGCTGTACCTTTTCAATGTTTAGATATGTAGTATTCAGTGTAGTAACATGCTGTACATGTTTAGAGCCTACAAGCAATAGGCTATGCTATGTAACCTAGGTGTGTAGTAGGCTACACCACCCAGGTTTGTGTAAGTACACTATGATGTTTGCATGACAAAATCACCTAAAAATGCCTTTTTCAGATGGTACCCCATTGTAAAGCAATGCATGACTGCAGTTAAGAAAGTTGGTGGAATAATTGATGACTGTGAGTTGGTGGAAGGTCTTGCTCTCACCCAGAAAGTGGTAAATTCTGGCATAACCCAATTTGACATTCAGTTTTGCTTATCTGCTCCCAAAACAGATATGGAAATCAAGTAGCAGTTTCTATGTTCAGAAAGACTAAGTGCTATGAGAGAGAGAGCCTATATTCTAAGTTTAGTACAGCAAACTTTTACAAATGAGATATAATGTCCTTCTCATACAGGACACTAAGAGATGCTCCTAGTGATCTTGCATGACATTTCCTGAACAAAATTATTATGGTGGTTAAAATATTGAAAAAGAAGGGCCAGGTACAGTAGCTTATGCCTGTAATCCCATCACTTTGGGAGGCCAAGGCAGGTAGATCACCTGAGGTCAGGAGTTCGAGACCAGGCTGACCAACATGGTGAAACCCCGTCTCTACTAAAAATACAAAAAATTAGCCAGGCACCTGTAATCCCAGCTACTCGGGATACTGGGGCAGGAGAATCACTTGAACCCAGGAGTCAGAGGTTGCAGTGAGATGAGATCATGCCATTGTACTCCAGCCTGGGTGACAAGAGTAAGACTCCATCTCAAAAAAAAAAAAAAAAATTGACAAAGATGTTTAATTCATTTGTAAGACAACTGGAACCAAGCCAGTTGCTCACGTTGACCAATTCACACTGACACGCTGGGTTTTGCTGGGTTAGCTGAGGAGGTGAGTTTAAATGGTTCTGAAAAACTCCTCAAGATTACACACTGTGCAAGTGCTGGAAAAACAGTTAAAATTGTCACAGGACTGAAGAACTGAGCCCTCCATTCATGATGTGCTATGTGTTATCTGCTGTTTGGTGAAGAGAGCTCTTACTGCGGAAGGTGGTGCTCCAATAGAATTGGCCATATGGTTAACTGAATGTTTGTGAACACTGATGGTAAGGAACTGTACTGTGTTCATGTTTTGCAGATGCTATGGAGGTCATCCAACTACACTAGCTGAAAATGCTAGCTTTGAATCCCATTTCTACAATAACAGAACTAAGAAATCAGCATGCCAAACAAGAAAAAATTGCAGGCATTAATATCAAAAGGGTGGTATTTCCATTTTGGAGGAACTGATTGCCCAACTTTTGTGATTTCCATTCATCGCTCTGACCCTAGCAAATGAAACTGTCCAGATAATTCTGAAAATTGATGATTTGGTAAATGTTCAGTAATCTGGATAACACTGACTGACTTACACTCTTATAGCTACCAGTAGTGTGGCTGAAGAGGAAGATCACCTTAGAGCTCCTTATTATTTGGAAAATTGTTTCCTCTGTGAATTCCTGGGCTTGGTCTTCCAATTGGCATTAGCTTGAAATTGTATTGAAACAATTTAGTGAACACATTAAATATTTGGTTTCAAAAAAGATAATTATTTACATTTAACATATAATTTATAATTTTTATCAAAATTTTAATAGATATTTTTGGAGTATGATAAAATCATTCACATTTTCAAAACCCATTTGGAAAAACAAATAGGAGAGAACACAAGAGACATTCTAAAATGCAAGAATAATGTGGAGACCCATATGAGATGCTGAAAATTATGTGATTAAAATTGATTTTTAAAAATCAGACCACTGGCATTGGTGGTCTCAAAGAGATATTTGTATACTCACGTCTATAGTGGCATTATTCAGACAAATAGTCAGCTCTGAACACAGAAGTACATACAAAGAGATGGCCATTGTTGTTGCACCTCTTCCTCTTCTTGCAAGCCCCTCTGCCTTTAGCTGAAGTGACTTCAGGGGATCTAAAGGGTAAAGGCCCTCTTTTCCTCTCTATTTTTCTCTTTTTACCCTTTTGGGAGCCAGGTATTTTGTCACTACAAAAAAATACAAAAGTTAGCTGGACATGGTGGCATGTGCCTGTGCCTGTAGTCCCAACTACTCAGAAGGCTGAGGCAGGAGGATCTGTTGAGTCCAGGAATTTAAGGCTGCAGTGTGTCATGTTCATGCCACTGCACTCCAACCTGAGCAACAGAAAAAATATATATATGTATACACACACACACACACACACACACACAAAAGGAAGTAGAGAAAGTTATCCATTTCTCTCAAAAAAAAGTCAACTAAACACAAGGACAGTAATGTAAAAATTAAAAGAAAATGAGCAACTGAAAAGCCATAAGGCATGTAGAAAACATAGCAAAATAACAGAAGTCCCTCCTTATCAGTAATCTATTTAAATATAAGTAGATTAAAATCTCTAATCAAAAGACAGATTAAAAGAATGGATTAAAAACACATGATCTGGCCAGGTGCAGTGGCTCATGCCTGTAATCCCAGCACTTTGGGAGGCCGAGGCTGGTGGATCACCTGAGGTCAGGAGTTTGAGACCAGCCTGGCCAACATGGTAAAACCCCGTCTCTATTAAAAATACAAAAATTAGCCAGGCGTGGTGATGGGTGCCTGTAATCCCAGCTACTTAGGAGGCTGAGACAAGTGAATTGCTTGAACCGGGGAGGTAGAGGTTGCAGTGAGCCAAGATCATGCCATTGCACCCCAGCCTGGGTGACAGAGTGAGACTCTTGTCTAAAAAAAAAAAGAAAAAAAAGATCCAACTATATGCTGCCACAAGAGACTCACTTTAGATCCAAAGATACAAATAGAATAAAAGTGAGAAAATAGAAAGATATTCCACTTAGAAAAAGAAAAGAAAAAAAAAAAAGAAAAAGATATTCCATGAAAATATTAACCAAAAGAGGATGTCTCCATTGCCTAGAACCTAACTCAGTTGGCATCACTAAATTTTGGTTGAATGAATGAAATATCTAAACTCACTTGGATTAAGAATAAATGAAGTACATTGTTTTCATTATATTAGAAGAGAAAGTAAGAATAAAAAGAAAAGAGAATGGGAGAGAGAAAAGGATGAAGAGAAGAATAAAGAAAAAGACAGATGAATGATAATTCATTTGAATTCACAATGTGATTTAGTAGAACTGGAAAAATTGGTGGCAGTGTCGTTTAAAGTTACTAAAAAAAAAATCTGGCAACATGTATACTTAGTTGTAAGTAATATCCATGTTTTTTGACTCCAAAATACAAGTTGTAGACCTTGTTTTCTAAATACTATTCTCCAACAAAAGAAATTGTGGCTCCTTGGAAAAATAGTGGACTCCAGAGCTGGGAGAGGTAAGACACAAATTATGCTAAAAAGTAATGAAGTGCCCCCCACTTCAAAAAAAATGGATGGGGATCTTGTTGATCTCTCATGAAAGCCAACTTGAAAGAGCCAAGGCTCTTCAAGCCTATGGCCAAGGCTGAAACAATTTGAGCGACAAAATAAATAAGAAGAGTACTGGATTAAGCATAGTACTATATTATGATAGTACTAGATTAAAATCCAATGGTTAAATAAAAATCTTTGAGCCCATATAGTATAAATAAATTGAGGAGAAGGTATAACTTTGTCTTACAGAAGAATTCCAATTTTAAAATGTAAGGTATAAGGAAACAGAAAATCACAATTAGAATACCACAGTAATAATGGCTACAAGCAGTATCCACTGATGGATGTTAAAATTGATGGGCAAAAGTTTAAGAAGCAGGATATTTATATGCTCTTAAAGTATCTCCCCTACAAAAAAAAAAAATTACTTACAAAGAGAAAAGTAGTAACTTTATGGTGGAATAAGCTGTCAGATACCATCTTAAGTAAGTAATCCAGGTTAACATCAATTGTGGGTAACACCCTCCATGGGCACAGAGGAACAGACCCCGGGCACAATTAGTGCCTGAAGAATATCTTATAGTGTTATTACTCAGCTATTTCCTTTATATAATCCTTTATATATAATCATATATTAGTTCATAGAATTAGTGCCTGAAGTATAACTTACTGCTTACATATATCTAGCTTATATAATCATACTTAATACTTATATCTAGCATACTTAGTTCTATATAATCTTTCTATATAATCATATAGGTATTGTAGTCGGAGCTGTACTG
>CAUYLG010066572.1:0-14606 GCA_963573385.1 Cacajao melanocephalus
TGGGGTGAAAGGCAGCAAACCAGAATGCCATGTATGTACCTATGCAACAATCTTGCATTTTCTTCACTTGTACCCCAAAACCTAAAACGCAATAAAATATTTATATTTTTTTTTTAAAAAAAAAAAGGTAAAAAAAAAAAAAAAAAAGTTAATTTTTGAAGTGAACTCTAGATGACCTCAACCACAGTCTTAAACGCTTCAATATAATGGATCACACCACGAAAGTCTTCAATCAAATGTGAGACTATCTTTCCGCATCTATCGAAATGACCACTTTATAGATGGTTTGCCAAAAGAAGTTATTAAGAAATATAATGCTGACAAGTATCATGATCTACCGTAACCATTTTCAATATTATCCTAAGTCACACAGAAGACTGAAGTGGAGAAGATAGTTTTGTAATACATTTTTAAAATTCAACTTCATTGAGAGAATGTTTATATAATCAATAAAATAACCCATTTTAAATACACATTTCAGTAATGTTTGACATGTCACACCATGAAAATACAAGATACAGAACAACTCACCACCCAACACTTGTACCATCGCAGTCAATCCTTTCCCCAAACTTCAAGAAACCTCTGAACCTCACTGTCACCAAGCCCTTTTTCAAATAAATTATAATCATATAGTATATAAACTTCTTTGGCTGCACAGAATATCTGAGATTCATCCATGCTGTTGCATGTATCCATTTTTCATTCCTTATTGCTGATTACTATCCCATTGTACAGCTATACTACTGTATCTACCATTAAGAATGTAGCTCCAGGTTTTTCATAGATGAGCTTTATAAAATTTAGAAAACTCCCTTCTATGCTACTATGTAGAGCTTTTATCATTAAGTACTGAATGTGTAAATTCCTTCTGCATCTAGTGAAATGACCACATGGTTGTTCCCGTGTAAACTACTACTATTGTGGATTATATAAATTTTTTAAATCAACCTTGCATGGATGGGATAGACCCCATTTGTCATGATGTACTAACCTTTACATATTTTGCTGAGTTTGATGTAACCTTTACATATTTTGCTGAATTTGATGGACTACTTCAAGGATTTCTGTGTCTATGTTCATGAGAGATAATAATATGTAAATCGTTTTTTTCAAATTACTTCATGAGGTTTCGATATCAAGGTCATACAGACCTAAGAAATTTGAAAGAATCTGTGTAAGATCAAATGCGTGATAGAATTCACCAGTGAAAACCACCTTGGCTAAATTATGTAGAATTTCTGTTTTTTCTATGTCTGTTTTGGTAAATTATACTTTTACAAGGATTTGTACATCTCATCTAAGTTGTCAAATTTATGAACATATTTCCTTATTACACTTTTAAATGTCAGGTCTGTGATATCCCTTCACATTTGAAAATAGTAATTTTTGTTCTTCTCTTTTCACTTTGATCAGTCTTGTCAGGGTATTAGCAATTTTTTTAATCATGTCAGAACACTCAACTTTTAACTTGATTTTCTTGTCTGTTGGTCTGTTTTTTATTTCATAGTTTTCTGCTCTTATTTACTTTCTTCTAATTATTTCAGGTTTAATTTGCTCTTCTTTTTCTTAAAGGTATCTTTTCTAATATTTAAGCATTTAAGACTATAAGTTTTCCTACAGATGTTGCTTTACCTGCATTCCACAAATTGATATGTTGTTTCACTTTCATTTTTATATCAAAAACTGTTCTAATGTCCCTTATAAAATTCTTTAATCTGTATGTTGTTTACAAGTGTTGTTCAAGTAACTGAGGAGTTCCCAAATATCTGGCTGTTTCACAAATAATTCCACGTGGTCACAAAACCTGTACTGTTCAATACCAATCCTTTTAAATGTGATGAGATTTGTCTGATGCCCCAACACAGGGATGATCTGGTGCATATTCCAAGTACACTTCAAAAGACTGTATATTCCTCTGTTGTTGGACTATTCTGTACATATCATTTAGGTCCACTCAGTTAAGAATGTTATTCAATTCAACTCTCCTAAATACAAATTTTTTTGTTCATTAGTTCTATCAATTATTGAGAGATGCATGTTTAAATCTTTTCACGGATTTATCAATTTATTTCAGTTCTGGAAGTTTGTATCTCATCTACTTTGAAGTTCTATTGTTGAATTATATATTTAGAATTGCTATTAATTTTTATGAATTGGCTCCATCACTATAAAATGTCCCTTTTTTAATTCCCTGGTAATATTTTCTTTCCTGAAATATACTTTAATATTAATATAGTCATTCTAAATGTATTGTGCTTTGCACAGAACATCTTTTTCTAACCTTCTTTTAACATGTCAGTGAATTTTTATATTATCCAGGCTGACCATCTTGGTCTTTCAATTGAAGTTTTTGGACCATTCACACATTTAACATAATCGCCAATACGATTATGTTTGAATCCATTATCTTGCTATTTGTTCTCTATTTATCCACTTGATCTTTCTTCCTTTTTTCTCATTTAAGTGTTTTTTAAAAAAAACATTTCTTAGTATTCAGTTTTATTATTAACATTATTAGCTGTACCTCTGCTACAGTGTGAATGTATGTGTCCCTCTAAAATTCATTAAGTTAGAACCTAAGACCCAATATGATAGTATCAGGAGCTGGGGCCTTTAGGAGGTGATTAGACCATGAGGGCTTGAGTGAGTGAGATCACCACTGTCCCCCTTTTTCTAGGGAAAGACACAACATTCATCCCCTTTGGAGGATACAGAAACAAGGCACCACCCTCAAAGCAGAAACCAGGCAACCCCAACAGACACTGAACCTGCTAGCGCCTAGATGAGAGGACTTCTCAAACGCCAGAACTGTGAGAAATGAGTTTTCGTTTTTTATAAATTACCCAGTCTCGGGCATTTTGTTATACCTGCATAAACTGACTAAGGCAACTTCAATGTTTTGTTTTCTTAGAAGTTGTTCTAGGCTTTAAAACATAATTGCCCCTCGGTACCCATGAGGTATTCTCTTGTGATTTATATAGTTTCTGAAGATAATCCACAGAATTCTTACGTCATTTATTTGATGTGCCTTTTCTCCTGTAGTACCTTCTAAGTTTTTGCTTTGTTGCTTGTATTTAGCAAGCTTAATGTACTAAGCTTTGTTTACACTTCTTGCATTTGTTGATTTAGAGCTTGCATTAAATTCAGAAAGTTTTTTGCATTATTCCTTCAAATATTTTTTCTGTCCACCCTCTCTTCTCTCCTGAGACTCCAGCTACATATGTTAGACCATTTAAAAATTATCCCAGCCAGGCACAGTGGCTCACACCTATAATCCCAGCACTTTGGGAGGCCAAAACAGGTGGATCACTAGAAGTCAAAAGTTCAACACGAACTTGGCCAACACGGTGAAACCCCATCTATACCAAAAAATACAAAAATTAGTCAGGCATGGTAGCACACACCTGTATTCTCAGCTAATTGGGAGGCTGAGGTGGGAGAATTGCTTGAACCCAGGAGGCAGAGATTGCAGTGAGTGGAGATTACGCCATTGGACATTGTGCCACTGCATTCCAGCCTTGGCGACAGAGTAAGACCCTGTCTCAAAAATAAAAATAAAATTATCCCAAGTTGCTGGAGTTTCTGAAGTTTTGCAGTCTTTTTGCTCTTTCCGCTCCATTTTGCATATATTCTATGGTCACATTTTCAAGTGCAAGAATCTTGTCTTCTACATTGTCTAGTCTTCTGTTAAGTTTCACAGGAAAAAATTCACTTCAGATGTGTTTTTCACCTCTAGTAGTTCCATTTTGTCCTTTTAAATCCCATTTAGCTCTTGTTTTTTATATCTTCTACTTAATACTCACTATATTAGCATTTTCCATTACAACCTTGAGCATACTGAGCATTTCTATTATAGTTATTTTAATGTCTGCTAATTCCATCATTTCTAGGTCTCTTTCTACCAACTAATTTTTCCTCCAGATTACGTGCCACATTTTCCTGCTTCTATTTTTTATTCTTTTTTGAGACAGAGTGTTGCTCTGTTGCCCAGGCTGGAGTGCAATGGCATGATCTTGGCTTACTGCAATCTCCACCTCCCAGGTTCAAGCAATTCTCCTGTCTCAGTTCCCCAAGTAGCTGGGATTACAGGCGCCAGCCACCACACCTGCCTAATTTTTTGTGATTTTAGTAGAGACAGGGTTTCACAATGTTGGCCACTCTGGCCTCGAACTCCTGACCTCGTGATCTGCCCACCTCAGCCTCCCCAAGTGCTGGAATCACAGGCATGAGCCACCATGCCCGGTCCCTGTTTCTTGATACACCTAATATTTAAAATTTTGATGTTGTTGAATGCTAAATTTACAGTATTCCTTTACAATAGTCATTCCCAATCAGGGTGGATTCTGCCTGCCAACAGACATGAGGCAATAACTGGAGACATGTTTGGTTATTACAATGGGGAAGTGTTACTGACATCTAGTGAGTAGAAATCAGGAATGCTGCTTAACATCCTATATGTACCAGATAGCCCCTGAAAACCAGTAATTATCCAGCCCAAAGCATCATCAGTGACAAGGTTGAGAAATTCTACTTTAAAAAGTGCAGGCAAATTTTAATTGTTTTTTTCTTTTTCTGGAAAACAGTTAAGTTATTTGCACATTAGTGTGAAGCTTTTTTAGGGTAGGATTAGAGCAGTCTCCATTCTAAGGCCAATTTAGCTCCACTTCACCTCTCTACTCAATTGCCCAAGTAGTCAATGAAATCTCTGAAATCTAGAGAGAGAGAGTTCAATTTTGGCCTTGTATAAGCATACCAGAAATTGTTCGTTATTAACCCCTAGTAACTGCTTTTTCTCCACAAGTTGCTCATGTTCAGTCTCTGGAGTTTCACTGTATGCATTCACAGACTGGTACTCAGCTAAACTCTCAAAACAATACCCAACAACAGTTCTGGTGTGTTCTCTATATACAGCTCTCTCCTTAGGTGCTCAGCAACACAGAATTCTAACTGCCTTTGTTTGCCTGAATTTTGACCAATACTCAACAAAACCACAGCCTTCTGCAGTGGTAAGGTCCCCCTGTACTGCAGTCTAGAAATTAGCTCCTGGCAGAAATCTAAGACAATGGTAGAGCTCTCCTTCCCCCTTGTTTCTTTCTCCTTTTCTCAGGAATTCCAGTCCTGTGCTGCCTATTTTTTGGAAAAATTTGCTTCCTATATTTTCTCCAATTCTCTAGCTTGAATCTCTAGCACCAATTCACTTGGTAGAAAAGTGAATTCTATACTGTCTAGCTCCCGCATTGCCAGAAGTATATTCTATACAGTTTAATATATAGATAAATATATATAACCAATAACCAATATATAACCAATAACCAATATTCTAGTACAGATTAGTATATGAGGTACATATCTAAAAGGCATTTTTTAAATGAAACTATCCATGGTGTTAATCAATATTGATAAAGCCAACTTTAGGAGATTATTCACAGTTTAAGTATTTAATTAAGGCCATAAAACAAACAAAAAAAAAAGTGGAGAAAGAGGTTTGGATTTAGTGACTGTAACCTTTATGAGAGTCATTAAAATATATATCATTAAAATAGACAGCTAGGTATCAAAAATATCCGGTACTAATGAACAAGCTATTTTTGGCTAAATGAAAAATACCAAATTTTACTACCACACTGGCTATTAAATCAATGGTTACAAGGCAGCATGGTGTAGTGGTAAAGTATATGAACTTGAGGGTCAAACTTTCTTCATTTATATCTTGCCCCCTCCATTATATTTGCCTAATCTCTTCACCTGTAAAATGGGGAACTTCATAGGATTGCTATGAGAAGTAAACTGATTTATTCCTGTAAAGAGCTTTAAACAGTGCCTGGCTCAGTGTCTATTATTTTTTAAAAGTATAATAGATGTGTCACTGAAAACCATTTAAGTAAAAAAGAGCATTGATCACAAAGCAGCAGCATAATATAAAAGGGAAAACAGCCACTGGTAAGAAGAAAGAGAAGGAGCAAGCAGAAAGGGAAAAGGAGGAAGAAAAAGGGCACGCAGGAGGTGCCATAATGAGACAAAACAGTAACCTTATCTATGTGGTACTTCTAACATTTTAATACCCATATATTTAATCTATCCAATTGTCCCTGAATTGCTAAGCTTGTAGAAAAAATGTCTGCATTTTATGTGTGTTGCTATCAGTCATAAAACAAACAGCACGTCTGTCTATTGAGCCTAAACCCTCCCTCCTCCTTCTTCATTAAATCTCTAGAGCAAAAGCTACTTGATGGCTTGTATCTTCATATAAAGTGACTTAAAAGAAGTGCAAAATGCAATGACTTGTTTGGAGAAAAACAAAAACAAGAAACCACATGTGAACTGCACTGAGAGCTTAAAAAAAAAAAAAAAAAAAGAATGAAACCTAATGAAAATAAAAAATATTTAATAGAATCAATCCAAATTCACCATTAAAGTCATCTTTCACCATTATTCTCAAGGATTTTATAAGATGATCACATAGGTGTGGGGTGTTTTAATTGGACTTAAAATCAATCAATATTGCATAGTTCCTTAAAAGCACACAGAAATAATGTCTGGCTGTTAACGATAACTTAGAAAGATCCATAACGTACTACCAGTAAGAGCATCAAAACTCCAGAAGAAGTTTCCTTCCAAAGCTGCCTACTGTTAGGCCTCCAAGTCCGGGCCTGGCCATTTTAGCCTTGGTGATCCGCATGTACACCTCTGGATGGTCCCCAGGAGCCAGAAAGTCTGAAGTAACCACAAGTAACCGGGTGGCCACAGAAAGAAGTGAAGCAACTTGTTCCTGCCTCAACTAATTGCTCTGTAATTTGCACCCATTGTTCCTGTTCAGCCTTGCAAAAATTTCCCCCAAGACACTGGGTTTCTCAAGACTACCACACCTGTACTATGTAATCTACTGCACCCTCCCCTCTGACTGCAACCGATACTCCCCACCCTTACAATCATGCCTGTTTGTAATAAATGACCTTATGATCATGCGTCCCATGATGCCCTTCCCTCCCCAAGATAGATTACCACCTTTAGCTGACCATTTTCCCCAACCAATATAACCAATCCCCTCTCCTACCCCCTTTGCCTAACTCCTTTCTTGGACTTGGCTTGCTTGCATCCAGGTGCAAAATAAATGGCCTTGCTGCCCATACAAAGCCTGCCTGGTGGTCTCTACATAAGCAACATGCTACCAGAAGGAGTTTAAGGTGAATACTAGTAAGTGATTACAGACCCCAAGGTAAACTGTATAACACCTTAACTCCTGGTGACTAGAGGCTGCAGACCAACAAATTTCTATCTACCATCTTTGGCACACCAAGTATACAACCATTTCCCCAGGATCCTGTGTCCCACTAGCTATGGGCACTTTCTCCCATTCCAGAACCTGAATAATCAAATAAAACTTCAGCTGACTCCTCCTAAGAAAATGAACTCTTTCTACCTTTAAGAGACTAGAACTCTTGAAGAACAATCCCTCAGGGCTTCTTAAATGTTTTGTGTGATGCATCCATCTAGCTGCCCAGTAAAGCCTAGAGGGATAAATCGTACAAACATTTAAGAATCAATACTGGAACCTCTTCATCTCCTCCAAATTCTGACCTCACCACTTTGCAACTTACTTGTAAGAACACTCCTTTTCTATAGAAGACATCAAAAGTCAGAAATATCTTCCTCAGCTTGCTACCATTAAGTCTAGTAACTCTGATCATCTCCAATAAATTTACAATCATAATAGCCATAATGTGAAACCCATTTCCTCTACTTTCTGGATAAATCCTATTGTGCTGATAACCACCCTTCTTCGAGTTTCCATCTTCAACTGATCTCCTTCTACCTGTCAGCCATTAGTATGTCAAAATGATCAATATTTTTCCTTTTCAAGAAAAAGAACAAAAACATTCTTGAATATATGTTGTCATCAAATGCTGCAACTACCTTATACTTATTCTCTCCACTGCCTAACCTCTTTTCTTCTTCAATTTGGCTTCTGCCCTAATCACCTCACAACTGCTCTTGTCTAGGTCCTTAATGATCTCTTTTACTTAACCTCCCACGTAATAACTGACACTACTGACCTTGCCTCCCTGAATAACTGTCCTCCCTTGACTACCACACACTCACAGGTTTCCTTCTGGCTCTCTTTTTCTGTGCTTTCTTGGTCTCCTTTTCAGTTAATCTTCCTCAGTCCATTCCTTAAATGTCACTACACAGGATTCCATCCCAGCCGGCTCTTTTGTTTTTTCACTCTGTACTTTCTCCCTAAAAGTTATTTCATCTAAACTCATCGTTTCTGATACCACCTAAAATATAGTCAAGCCCGAATTTTGCACAGACACCCGAATTTTTCTAAGGATTCAGACCCACAGAAAACTGACTACCAAATACCTTCATTTAGATGTTCTCACATCCCTACAAGCCTCAAATTTAACATCTCCAAAAATAGCCAACATGGTAGTAAAAGTTGGTAATTTTCAATGATCCAAAAATAACCTACCAATTAGTAACGGATATTTTCAAAATCTAGGCATCTATTTTAATGACACATCATCATCTCCCAACACCCTATCTCTGCAATTGACATCTCCATTTTATAAAGCCAAAAACCTGGTAGCATTTGGTTCCTCGTTTTCAGTCATCCCTCAAATAACATTATCACTAGGTCCTGTTCTTTGTGATATCACTTATACAGCTCCTATTCTACATGTCTCTCCATCCCCATAACATTCTTCTAGTTTACGCTAATTCTACTTCGTTATCAAAACATTCTCAACTGGCGTTAGCAGCCCAGTCTCTCTTCAATCTATTCTCCACATTGCAATTCACTCTCCACACTGCAGCCAATTTATCTGAAAAACAATCTGATCATTTCGCTCTATAGCTTCTCTGTGATTTGATTAACATTTTTGCAATGTCTACTTAGGCCTGACCCAATAATTTCTCCAGGCTCAAACATCATCACATCCAATCATATACTCTAAAATATATCTGAATTAAATCTCTTTCAGTATCTTAAAAATGCTATACTTTCCCTCACCCTCTGCCACAAGCTTACTTAGAAATTTCCTAGCCATTTTGGGATCTCAATCTACGACTTCTTCTAGGGTACATTCCTTAACAGCCTGCCAAGTCTGGACTAGCCTTCTTATATACATTTACTGCACCCTTTCCTGTAACAAATGTTTCTCCTACTAAATTACAATCACTTTTTCAATCATCTTTTCTTTCCCAATGGAAAAAAGCTTCAAACAAGAGGAGGAAATCATACCTAGGTTGCTGATCACTGTATTCCCAGGACCTTTTACAATATACTTAACAACAAGCACGCAATATATTGAATGAATAAATATATGAATGCTGAATTAACTAAACAGTTTTATTTATGTTTAGAATTTCCCTTTACTGGCTTTGACTTTTAAATTTCAGATTTTGGAATATACTGCCTTCATGAGAAATGCTAGGATACCCACATATTACTACTCATAACTCTCAATAAAGGGCTGAAAGTACATGAAAAGATAGGTCTATAAGCATAATTAAAAGAAAATTAGGCAAAGATAGCAGCAAACAAACAGACTACAATAGTGAAAAACCACCAAATTTCCATAACCCCATATGTTAAGTAGCATAAAGTTAAAAAAAAAAATGAGAAATCAGAAAAACAAAACTCTAATGATGATTTTACCATTCAGTAGTTAAATAATCTCAATTTTCATTTCTTGATCCTTAAAATGGGAGTGACATTAATCCTCTGAAAAGTTAAGAGGATTTATTTTACTATAAAAACACATGCATGTGTAGTTTGTAGCAGCACTATCTACAACAGCAAAGTCATGGAACCAACCCAAATGCCCATCAATGATAGACTGGATAAAGAAAATGTGATACATATACATTATGGAATACTATGCAGCCATAAAAAGGAATGAGATCATATTCTTTGTAGAAACATGGATGAAACTGGAAGCCATCATCCTCAACAAACACACACAGGAACAGAAAACTAAACACTACATGTTCTCACTCGTAAGTAGGAGTTGAACAATAAGAATACAAGTGCACAGGGAGGGGAGCAACACACACCAGGGACTGTTGAGGGGTGAGGCGTGAGGGGTGAGGAAAGGGAACTCAGAGAACAGGTCAATAGGTGCAGCAAACTACCGTGGCACACATATACCTATGTAACAAACCTACACATTCTGCATATGCATCCCAGAAATTAAAGGAAAAAAAAAGTGAAGAGGATTTCACTTGACAAAACTGTTTCAAAAGTTCTATATATACCACAAAATACTATTCATTGTTTGACTGAGCATCAACATATCAGACACTGTTCTACACAATGGGTAAGATAGATAGATAGATAGATAGATAGATAGATAGATAGATAGATAGATAGATGGATAGATTCTAATGAACAGGTAGACAACAAGCTAATAAGCAACAGCAACAAATTTTTCTCTGAAACATTAAAAAAAAGAAGTCAATTAAAAAGTGGATGATGAGGACTTTCTGCTGTTTTATACAGAGCTGTCAGAAAAAGCCTTACTGATAAGGTGATTTCTAAGAGAATCCTAAATCAGACAAGTGGAGGGTGACCACAACTGGCTACTAAACTATTCAGTAAGGAGGTAATGGTGTATAGGCTACAGTATTATACAGCAAAAGATAACTTATACCAGGATAGCAGCAGTGAAGGTGGTAAAAACAGATTCTAAACATTTTTTGACAAAATCTGTTAATGAATCATGATAGGATGCAAGTTAAAAAGAAGACTACGGAGGCAGGATGACACAATAGGAACCACTCTGGAGTGCAGCTTCCAGTGTGAACAACGCAGAGGGTGAGCGATCACTGCATTTCCAAAACAGTTTATACTGCCCACAGACCAGGAAATTCCTGGGCCAAAAAGCGCCAGGAGTTTCCAGCACAGCTGTTTCAGCCAGCGCTGCCGGTTTCTGCACAAAAACTCACACAAATCTGGGCAGCGGTTTGAACTGGTCCCTGGAACGCCTGGAAGACAGAGACACCCATTCAACTGAAAAAGAAGGTGCTGAAACAGGGAGCCAGGTGATTTGGCTCCACGGGTCCCCCGCCCACAAAGACCAGCAATCTGAAACGCTCTGGATGAGAGTTTCTCAGCAAGCGCAGCTGGACCCAGGATGGTCCAGCTCACTGGGGGAAGGGCATCCGCCACTACCAAGGCAGTCCACCATTAATGAGGCAGTCCATCAGTACTGAGGCAGTCCCCCATTTCTGAGGCAGTTCTAATTGCACCTCTGTCAACAAAAACTCAAGAAAGTTTACACAGCAGCTGGGCAGAGCCCACAGCACCTCAGCAACGCCTCTGCTGGCAGACTGTGACTAGACTACCTCCTTGCAGGGCAGAGCATCTCTGAAAAAAGGCAGCAGCACGACAGGAATTTATAAACAAAGCCCCATCTTCCCAGGACAGAGTACCTGGGAAAAGACGCCGTTATGAGTTCCCCTGCAGCAGACTTAAACGTACCGGCCCAACAGCCCTGAACAGGACCACGGAGCTCCCAGCACAGCACTTGACCTCTAATAAGGGTCAGACTATCTCCTCAAGCAGCTCCCTGAACCCCATATATCCCAAGAGACACCTCATAAAGGAGAGCTCAGGCTGACATCTGGCGGGTATCCTTCTGGGATGAAGATAAAAGAAGCAACTGGCAGCAACTCTTGCTATTCTGCAGCTCCCACGGGTGATCCCCAGGCCAGCAGAGTTTGGAGTGGACCTCCAGCAATCCTGCAGCAGAGGGGCCTGACTGTTAGAAGGAAAACTAAAAAACACAGAAATACCTTTAACATCAACAAAAAGGAGGTCCACTCAGAGACCCCAACCAAAACTCACCAACTACAAAGACCACAGGTAGATAAATCCACGAAGATGGGAAGAAACCAGCGTAAAAAGGATGAAAACACCAAAAACAAGAATGCCTCTCCTCCTCCAAGGGACCACAACTTCTCACCAGCAAGGAAACAAAGCTGGATGGAGAATGAGTCTGATGAACTGACAGAAACAGGCCTCAGAAGTTGGATAATAACAAACTTCTCAGAGCTAAAAGAACATGTTCTAACCCAATGCAAAGAAATTAAGAACCTTGAAAAAAGGTTAGACAAAATGCTAACGAGAATAAACAGCTTAGAAAAGAATATAAATGAATTGATGGAGCTGAAAAACAACACGAGAACTTCGCAAAGCATACCCAAATTTCAATAGCCAAATCGACCAAGCAGAAGAAAAGATATCAGAGATTGATCATCAATTCAATGAAATAAAATGAGAAGGCAAGATTAGAGAAAAAAGAGTGAAAAGAAATGAACAAAGTCTCAAAAAAACATGGAATTTTGTGAAAAGACCTAATCTACATTTGATAAGTGTACCTGAATGTGATGGTGGGAATGAATCCAAGCTGGAAAACACTCTTCAGGAGAACTTCCCCAACCTAGCAAGGCAAGCCAATATTCAAGTTCAGGAAATGCAGAGAACACCACAAAGATATTCCTCAAGAAGAGCAACCCCAAGGCACATAACCGTCAGATTCACCAGGGTTGAAATGAAGGAAAAAATGCTACAGGCAGCCAGAGAGAAAGGTCGGGTTACCCACAAAGGGAAGCCCATCAGACTCACAGTGAATCTCTTGGCAGAAACTCTACAAGCCAGAAGAGAGTGGAGGCCAATATTCAACATCCTTAGATAAAAGAACTTTCAACCTAGAATTTCATATTCAGCCAAACTAAGCTTCATAAGCAAAGGAGAAATAAAATCCTTTATGAACAAGCAATAGCAGAGAGATTTCATCACCACCAAGCCTGCCTTACAAGAGCTCCTGAAAGAAGCACTAAACGCAGAAAGGAATAACCAGTACCAGCCACTCCAAAACCATACCAAATGGTAAAGACCACTGACACAATGAAGAAACTGCATCAACCAATGGGCAAAACAACCAGCTTGCATCAAAATGGCAGGACCAAATTCACACATAACAATATTAACCTTAAATGAAAATGGGCTAAATGCCCCAATCAAAAGACACAGCCTGGAAAATTGGATAAAAAGTCAAGACCCATCGGTGTGCTGTATCCAGGAAACGCATCTCATGTGCAAGGATAGACATTGGCTAAAAATAAAAGGATGGAGGAAGATTTACCAAGCAAATGGAAAGCAAAGAAAAAAAAGCAGGAGTTGCAAACCTAGTCTCTGATAAAATGGATGTTAAACCAACAAAGATCAAAAACGACAAAGAAGGGCATTATATAATGGTAAAAGGATCAATGCAGCAAGAAGAGATAACGATCCTAAATATAAACGCACCCAATAGAGGAGCACCCAGGTACATAAAGCAAGTTCTTAACGACCTACAAAAAGACTTAGACTCCCACACAATAATAGTGAGAGACTTTAACAACAATAATAGTGGGAAACTTTAACACTCCACTGTCAATATTAGACAGATCAATGAGACAGAAAATTAACAATGATATCCAGGACTTGAACTCAGATCTGGACCAAGCGGACCTAATAGACATCTACAGAACTCTCCACCCCAAATCCACAGATTATACATTCTTCTCAGCACCACATGAAACCTACTCTAAAACTGACCACATAACTGGAAGTAAATCACTCCTCAGCAAATGCAAAAGAACGGAAACCATAACAGTCTCTCACACCACAAGGCAATCAAATCAGAACTCAGAATTAAGAAACTCAGAACCACACAACTTCATAGAAACTGAACAACTGGCTCCTGAATGTCGACTGGATAAACAATGAAATGAAGGCAGAAATAAAGATGTTCCTCGAAACCAATGAGAACAAAGACAAAACGTACCAGAATCTCTGGGACACATTTAAAGCACTGTCTAGAGGGAAATTTATAGCAATAAATGCCCAGATGAAAAGCGAGGAAAGATCTAAAATCGACACCCTATCATCAAAATTGACAAAGCTAGAGGAGCAAGATCAGAAATAGCTAAGATCAGCAGCAGAACTGAAGGAGATAGAGACACAAAAAAAGCCTTCAAAAAAATCAATAAATCCAGGAGCTGGTTTTTTGAGATCAACAAAATAGTCAGACTGCTAGCCAGATTAATGAAAAAAAAAAGAGAGAAGAATCAAACAGATGCAATAACAAACGATAAAAGGGATATCACCACCAATTCCACAGAAATACAAACTACCATCAGAGATTACTACAAACAACTCCATGCACATAAACCAGTAAACTTGGAAGAAATGGATAAATTCCTGGACACTTGCACCTTCCCAAGCCTAAACCAGGAAGAAGTTGAAACTCTGAGTAGACCAAGAACAAGGGCTGAAGTTGAGGCAGCAATTAATAGCCTACCAACCAAAAAAAAGCCCAGGTCAAGATGGGTTCACAGCCAAATTCTACCAGATGTACAAAGAGGAGCTGGTACCACGCCTTCTGAAACTATTTCAAACAATACAAAAAGACGGAATCCTTCCCAAATCATTTTATGAGACCAACATCATCTTGATACCAAAACCCGGCAGAGACTCAACAAGGAAACAAAACTTCAGGCCAATATCCATGATCAACACAGATGCAAAAATCTTCAATAAAATACTGGCAAAC
>CAUYLG010066573.1:0-50000 GCA_963573385.1 Cacajao melanocephalus
ATTATGTAATTATAATTTTATATCATATATATTATATTATATATTATATATATATTATATATATTATATATTATATCCTATATAATTATTATAATAGAATATAATATTATATGTTATATATTGTATATTTTATTATAATTATAATATTGTAATATTTCTTTGATCATGTGAGTTAAAATTCTTCCGTAGAACAACTTATCAACTGTCGTGTTTGTCAAATAGGGCTTAGGTATATTTGGAGAAATCACATAAAATAACAATTATCTGAGATATCATTTTGTCATTGTTGCCACTAGATTGCATTAGCATAGAAGACTCACAGAATAGCTGTAAAATGTCTCAGCTTTGCAATATCACATGAGACATGTTGAAGGCTGCTTGAGAGCTTTATTTGCTTCTTTTACAAATTTAAGGCAAATACAACATATTTTTAAATACTGTGATTAATCAATTAAAGTGGTAGCTGGGAGTCTTCAAATAATATAAAAAGAAACTGACAGTAACTATGAATAGAAATAATGTGAATGGTCAAAGTAATGTTAATGAAGTATTAAACTAGAAGATGTTTTCTGCAAAGTCAAAAATTAAACTCTAGTAAACAAGAAAAAAGCAGTAGAAGAATTTTAAAGAACTAATTTACCCTTTTTTTTTTTTTTTGAAATACAGTCATACTTTGTTACCCAGACTGGAGTGCAGTAGTGGATCCTAGCTAACTGCAGTCTTGAACTTCTGAGCTCAAGCAATCCTTCTGCCTCAGCCTCTTGTGTAACTGGGACTACAAACATGCACTACCATGCCCAGCTAATTTTTAATTTTTTTGTGGAGATGGGATCTCATTGTGTTGCCCAGGCTGCTCTTGAACTCCTGGCTTTAAGAAATCCTCCCACGTCAGCCTCTCAAAGTTCTCTGATTATTGGTGTGAGCCACAATGCCTGGCCTAATTTAACTTTTAATTAAAAAAAAAAGTTAAGAGTCCTGACAAGTCCAATTCCTACCACTTATGTGAAGAACCTCTAACAAGATACTGTCTCAACTGTTGGGTTTTGGATATTGGCTTCCAATTCCGTTATCCTACTCCTCATTTCCTTTCTTCCAAATGATGAGGTTTAATAAATGCCATGAAGGTTAGTATATGAGTATACTTTTTCAGACTAGCAAATTAGAAAAAGAAATAAAATTATGTTGTTTGATAGGAGACTTTGATTTAGAAACAGGTAGGCACAGTTTTTATATTTGATACTGATATGGGTTGTCTGTGGCTCCACCCAAGTCTCATCTTGAATTGTAGCTCCCATGATTCCCATGTGTTGTGGAAGCGACCCAGTGGGAGATAATTGAATCATGGTTCCCCCAGACTGTTCTCGTGGTGATGAATAAGTCTCACAAGATCTGATAATTTTATAAGGTATTTCCCTTTTCTCTTGGCTCTTATTTTCTCTTGCCTGTCACCATGTAAGATGTGCCTTTTGCCTTCCGCCATGATTGTGAGGCCTCCCCAGCCACGTGGAACTGAGTTCATTAAACCTCTTTTTCTTTATAAATTACCCAGTGTTGGGTATTTATCAGCATGTGTAAACAGACTAATACAGATACCTTTTAAAAAACTATTGAAGATGTCTTCAGGGGGCTTCTGAGCCAGACTTCCTGAATAGTTGTTCCTGTGCCACATGCCTATCATGTTTCTAGCTGCTCCAAAACTGCTCTTCACTAAGACTTCTTATATTAACTATGAAATGAATGTCGTTTCCCACTGAAAAAATGACTATAAGTCATCATTTGATGCTTGAGAAAAAACAGTGGTATTGAAACATGCACACAACATCCTGAATGTTTTCCATGTCTGAGATTGTTCCTCAATAAAAATATTATGTGGACATCTTGAATTCAGGAAACTTTGCTACCACTGACATACTGAGATCAAAGAAACCACACATCTAAACACTAGAAGTTCATGAGAGTGAATACCAACCCAATCAAAACTAGATATGAAAATGTTGGTTACTAATTTTGGTCGGGATGAAATAAGTTAAAGAAGCAAGAATAACTTGGAGTTGGGTCCCCACAGAGTAATGAGCAGGTTACAGAGCAGTAAGAACTGAATTGATACAGGTTCCTCAGATTCTCTTGTGATTATATGTAAAGACATTTAGGTTGGGGATGATTTCTTAAAACTATTCTAAAAAATAAAACTATAATGAGAATATTATTCTAAAATATCTATTTTCCCTCTTTAAATTATACTTCATTTGCATGCTGATGTGGAGAACTGGTTTTGAAAAGGAATTAAGTCCTTATTACTTGACGATTTTGGTCACTCCTTCTGTGTGGCTATTTTGCTCATGAATTCTTTGTCCTGATCCATCACCTCTGTGGTTTACTTCTATTTCTTCTGTAGGCAATAATTTCCTTTTGGGAAAGTGCAGCTCTGGACATCTAAGTTTCTTCTACCCACCCTAGAAATCTGTGCAAAGTCAGAGAGACAGGATTTGGAAATCAAGAAAAAGTAACTACAGGACACTTTTGTGAGATTAGGGTTAGTTTTTCATAAGGATCCTGAAATTTCTTTTAGGTTTAGAGTCCTGGATACTTTTTAAAATGTTGTATTTTATGTTTTAGGTTGACACATAAAATTGAATGTGTTTATTATGTACAACAAAATATTTTGAAATACACAGTATGTGCATTCTGGAATGGCTAAATTGAACTAATGAATATATGCATTAACTCACATAGTTATCATTTTTTTTGTTGTTGTTGAGAACTCTTAAAATCTATTCTCTTGGCCTTTTTCAAGAATACAATGTATTGCTACTAATTATAGTCACCACGTTCTACAATACACCTCTTAAACATATCCCTTCCATCTAAATGAAATTTTGTATCCTTTGACTAATGTCTTCTCAACCTTCCCCGAAATCTATTCTCTCAGCCCCTGGTAACCACCCATTCTACTCTCTACTTCTGTGAGTTCAACATTTTTAATTCAATTTTTCATTTTTGTGGAAGTTTCAATTATTACAAACTATTGAGAGCAAATGAATCTTCCAATATGCCTCTTACTTGTGTATAGGTTTTTCCCATTTTGGAAAGAAAAGGGAGAACCATAAAGGCAGGATAAATCAGCTCAACCTCACTGATGCCATCTGACACTATAAAGGGACTAAAAATTCAGAGTTAGCATTCTAATTGTAGCTCTGAAATGCAGACCCCCAACATATACTGTTCAGAGAAGACCTCTTTGCCGTTCACTACACAATTTTTAGTGCCCAAACTTTAGTGAGTTCTCCTGAGAGACTTTCTATTAGGAGCCATTCAAATGACAACTTTGACCAAAGTGTGTCTGCTGATAGCTTCTCCTCTCCATTATACAATTCGTAGCTGTGTAACTAGAGATCTGTATCCGCAAATGCCTGAATTTTACAACTCATCTCAGAATTGTATGTGCAAAGAAGATATTACTTAAATGTTTGCCACTTAATTCTATGTGTTTTCCCCCAAAGAATCTTAGCCAGCAACTAATCTTCTGGACAAGGGATCAAAAGTACTAAAAGTAGAAGAATCATAAACATCTGCCTCAACAAAGGGATTGACTTAAGTCTATTGAATGGACTCTGCATTTCTTGTGCAGTGTGAAATGTTTAACATCCTCTGTCTGCCAGTTCTGGTTCTTTAGTTCTGTTCATTATATATAAAAAGCCTCCCTATCCCATTTTCAGCTTCCTTTCTTGTTTCTTTTAACAGAAATGCTGGCATGCAACTTACCTCCAGGAATAGCTCAGAGCCGATGCTCTCAATTTAGTCATGTGAATTACTTTACATTTCTCTCCTCTTTGGAAACACTCTCCCGCAATCTCTGTAATCATGACCCCATTAGAGCTAGGTGATTTCAATCGGAATAAAACATATAGCTTTCTGGAACATATAGGAAGGATCATATTCTACTATAATATCTAATCCCTTTCCAAGCTAAAAGAATAATATCGTTTATCTGGAAGAACATATTTTCCCTTGAAAAAAAGGTTTTGTATGTAAGGCTCAGCTTCAGTATATTAAAATTATGCCTGTTTATTTTTTGGGTTAAAAAGGTTTTCCAATAGTGACTATAACATACAAGAATGATGGAACATTTTTAGATATTTTTCATACTGGAAAATATTCACTAGCAGGTGATATAAAATATATAGAAAAGAATACAAGAGAGTTGTTGAATGGTTTTTTTACTTCTCACCATACAACTCTATTTCCAAATCTTTCTACTAGTCATTTTTGAAATTATAAACATTTTTTTTCTTTTAGATAACTTACCTGTTAACATGAGCAAAATGAGGGTAGAAACATTAGCTCTGCATGCTATTTTGATAACAGTCCATAAAACCAGTTATGTATTTTCTAAGGAATATTTTCTCAACTTGGTATTTAATGAATTATGAAATTTTGGTCCTAAATATGGGTACATATGCCCATTTCCCTGCTTCATCAGACAACATTTCAAGAAATCTGTATACTTACAGAAGCACAGTTTTCAGACTTGTCTTCTATAAAACCAATTTGGCAGGGCATCCTCTGATTCTGCAACCAGTAGTCTGTAGACTCCAGCAGGCTATTGCTGCGAAGAACCTGGGGGAATCCAGAAAATCTCAGTGCTTATTCTGCAGTGCTTTCTATCTAAACAGCAGCCTTTTTTCTTATATATATATTTTAAAAACCTGTAGGTGTTTATTTTCCTCAGAACTTCTGGGTGTTGGAAAAAAATTGCAGGATGATAGCACCTCTAAAATATGTAAAATATCCAACCAAGAGTTAGCTTGAGAGAAACACTTAATGTTAACATGGATGTTCTCTCATCAAATCCAACACCTGGAAATGTCAATATGTGCAGCTTTTGTATAATTTGCAATCAAACGGTTGTTTTGGGGATATGACGCTATGGGTGATGGGGATCGAACTTCATTTAGTGTTAGTGTTCTTTCACACTCCATAAATATTTTCAATTAACAAAATGTGGGTTTTTTTCCTTTGATGTAATATTGATTCTTCAGTTCTTTAGCTCTGGTAACAAAGCTTTGAAATAATGTACAATTTTTCTAGAACAACTAGGGTACTACGTTAATTTAAAAGGTTATTAGAAATAACTTAGAAGTAAAAATACCATTTGCCATGTAGAAATAGTAGAGTATGGCAAAAGTAACTGGAATACATGAATTAACAAAACCAAATATGATTTACAAATGTCTTATTTCTGAGTTTGGTTTTTTAAAGCAAGGAAGAACAAGCATATTTTGGAGCTGAGATATTTTGAAGATGAAATATTATAAATAATTGCTAATGTGTCTTTAAATTATCTAAATATTGGCTGGGCACAGTGGCTCATGTCTGTCATCCCAGCACTTTGGGAGGCCAAGGCGGGCAGATCAACTGAGGTCAGGAGTTTGAGACCAGCCTTCCCAACATAGTGAAACCCTGTCTCTACTAAACATACAAAAAATTAGCTGGGCATGGTAGCGTGAGCCTGTAATCCCAGCTACTCGAGAGGCTGAGGCAAAAGAATTGCTTGAACCCAGGCGGCAGAGGTTGTATAACATTTTCTTCATTTTTCAAAGATTTCCAATGCTTTTCTGGTACCCTCTACTTTATTAGGGTATATGTCTGCTAGTACTTGACTATTACTTTCACTAAAAGCAACATAAGAGATTTAATCAGTTTGGTTAATGCCAGTAAAATTGGATGGTACTTCAATTACATTTCGTTCGTACAACAAAAAGACTGTGTTCTCTTTTCCTGTAAAGACAGAAATACATTACTTTTAGTCTATGCATACAGTTAACTAAATCTAATTCTGACACATTTTAGATGAGTAACATCACTCATCTAAAAAAGTACAAAATTTATTAACAATAAATTTTATTATTTATAATGATATAAAATATAATTATATATCAAAATAATATTTATCATATTAATGATAAATTTTCATTAGTAGATTTTCATCATTCTTTCCCAGAACAGTACAAAGAGACCCTTTGTGGATGAGCAAGTAATTGAATGATGAACTTGGATTATTACCGCAGACTGATGTTGGCTAGGGAACGTCTCAGTTCTCTTAAATATTTTACCTAAACTGGTTCTTAAAGGGTGGGCTGGGACCCCTCAGGATGTCCCCAACATCCTTCAGAGAGTGCAGCAGTCAAACTACTTTGAAAATAATACTAAGACATTGTTTGTCCTTTTTGCTCTCATTGTCTCGTGTATATTCCGTGGAGTTTTCCAGAGGATACATGATGTGTGACAGCACAGCAGACTGAATGCAGAGGCAGCTAGGACAGCTCAGCTGCCTTTTATCAAGTCAGACATTAAGAAGATTTGCAGACATGTAAATCAAAATCGTCTCACTAAAAGCATTTTGCTTTCTTTTGGAAAACAAATAATTTTTCATAAAAGTATGTTATATAGGATAATGTGTTTATTATTATTTTTAAATTATTTTATCAAATGATAAATTCTTATTTAAAAATTGTTATTTGAAAAGAAAACAAATAAAAAATGTCTTAGCTTTAATTTGTAATATGGAAATTAGCAAGAAGTATAATGCATATAAACAAGAGCTTCTTGAGGTCCCTAATATTTTTCTTAGAGTACAAAAGAATTTTTGAGTTCAAAAAACATTGACAGCCATTGACCTGGATGAACTTTATTTAAAGTAGAAAAAGGCTCTAAATCCACATGCACTTTATGCCACTCACATGCCTTTCCCTTTTATTTCCAGTGTAGAATAGAGTTTAAGAGCAGCGACCTTAGTGGTCTAACTGGGTTGAAATCCTAACTTGGTCATTAGTAGCAGGATGACCTCAAACAGATGACTTAAACATGGAGTTTACGTTTCCACAGCTGTGAATGCGCATACTACTTGTCTGGTGGGATCATTGAGGGTATTCACTGAGATGATATATGTGAATCACTGTGCCATGGAAATGGTAAGTTATTCTCTCAGGATTTGGTTTTTACTGTTACTATTTAAAGGTGTCTGAGAAGGACAATAGAACATTGGATGCTTTCTGTATGAAATTAGAGGACCAAAAATATGTCATATGTGAGAAGGCAAATTTTCTTTAGCAAATATTCTGGTCTAAGGTATAATTTTAGTTATGCATTTTGTAGTATTAATAGTTACAGCTACTATTTTTGCATGCTCAGAATATGTTGAAGTTGTGCTAAAATTTTCATATATATATTTTTTTACTTTTTCATTTAATCTTTTTTGCAATGCTATAAGGTAGAAGTTATTTAAAGATACAAATCTTTACAGAAATTTTCAGGTTGAATTATGAAGACCTTGAGTCTCAGAGAGATTTGAGTTTCTGCCCTAAGTTGCTCAGAGCCTGAGTTTGGACATGAAATTACTGAACAGGGCTGTCTTATATACCCATACCAATGGGTATGATTTGGAGTATGTTTTCCAAAAACTTATGTGCATCTAATTTTTATAAATAAAACTACATTTTCTTATGGACTTCCATTTTAAAGTTAGTTTTGCATTAATGAAATTCTGAGGTGACAATTTTCTTGGAGGAGAGGAAATTTTTGTGATGTAAATTATAATGTGATTAATCTACTTGCAAAATATTATCAGTATTTTAATTTCTCAAGGGAAGACATGCTTTTACGTCGACTTATCTTTAGGCAAACTGATGCCACCAGGCTTCTGCTCCTATCCTTTCTGCTATGCCTAGATTTTGGAACACCCATCAATAAAACAAAGCACTCATTAATTCTGCATCATAAGAACATTCAAAATTTAAAATACAGGCATCAAATGAAATGCCAGTTAGTAATGCCTTACAATGCAGTTTAAGAAATATTCTAAGAATAACTTCTTAGTCACTCTAAAGCTCACTACTCAAAATTATACCCTGCACCTTGTCTACATCTGATATATTTAGGACACATAATATCATGGTTACAACAAAATATGTCAACAGAGAAAAGCAACTGTCACTTATCAGCCTTAGGAAGGGGACAGAGTTCAGACACAATTCACTTGGTGCTTTCAGAACATTGGTGGCCTGGGTGGGTACATTTTCCTGGTGAAACACAGACAGGCAGAGGTTGACTTGCTAAAACTCATCAGTCTGAAATCTTCCATTGTGCAGATTTCAGAATTACGGAAGGGGCTGTCTGAGGATGAGGCTAGTTAGGAGAAGAGCTGGCTACCTGTGGGATTTCACCTGCATTTAACTTCTCTAGTAGAGAAATATGCACAGACATTTAATCTGCCAAGTCTTCAGCAGATATTTTAAAGGCATTTATTTTTTTGCACCTATTTTAAAAATAAATAATAACTAAAGGTATACAGAGACCTTGCTCTGTCCTATCCTAGATGTGAGGAAAATGTCAAGTGCTTTAGGGACCTGCTCATTCAATGAAAAATTCTAGAAAGATTTCTCATTTGACTCTCCCATTTCCCTGGGATACTGTGTCTCTTCCCTACAGCACATTTTTGCTTTAGAAGAAACAGAAACAGCAGAATAAGCAACTGGAATTTAAAATAAAACCTGAATCTTGCCACGCTTAAGAAGAAATGTTTGGAAGAGAGATTCTTTGTTTGGTGAGAATATTCATATGCCACATATATGTAACTTCAAAATTTTAATTCTATCATCTTTAAAAATTAGTTTCTCTGATTATATTAATAATTAAATAAGATATATTTTCCATAAATTTGATTAATATTTAGATAATTTGTTATTAAATACTTATATTCTTTAATTATTGACCAAATAATAATACATTTATTGAGAACTGTCTCAGCTAATGTCCTGACCTACGCTATTATCTGAATTGAATCTCTAGGCTTCTGAGGTAGATTCTCAGGGCTAACATAGGTAAGGTTCTTAAAACAGTGCCTGGTGCATCCTACATGCCCAGTAAGAATTAGCTATCATAATAGTTACTATTTCCTTTACCCAGGCTAAGAGGGATCAATAATTTATCTAGTTTTTGCAGAACAAGAATTTGGGTCAGGCTCCCAGACACTAAAATGTCCACTAAGGCAATGTTCTGTTGGAATTATACAGTTTCTCATTTTCAGGTTATACCAAATCCCAGTCTATGCATTTACCCATTGCGCTCCTTCTCTGAGCTCAGGTGTGTTCATGAGGTTTAAATTCCAGTCCTGACTCCTTGTTAACTGTGTAGTTAAGTCCACTAGCTCCCCACCTCCCTTTGCCTTTGGTAAACAATTTAAGCAAATGATCTGAAGGCCACGTCTATACCAAACAAACATCGTGTAATTCTCTTCCTCTCTTCCCCTTTTGCTCCTCCTCCTTCTCCCTTTCTTAGATAGTATACACTGAGAGCCAAATAAGCAAAGGGAATTAAAATGCAGACTTCAGTAAACCACTCAGTATCACATGTTAAGCAATTTTAGCCTGTGAGAAGCTTTTAGTTTCATGGCTTGGACAAATTATTAGGAAAAGAAGAATGCTTGAAGGAAGAATAGGTGTTTGAGAATTTAATGATTTTGAAGCTTTATGAATATATTCTCCCTGCTGAGAGAGTTGCTTTCTGAGAGGGAAAAGAGGAAAACTCACCAGGCTCTCAACGGCTCATTTATTTATCTGCTATTTTTAGTTATGGACTTACTTATTTTAGACGAAGAGCTAATAATGAATGTTTTGTGTGTTCACAAATTTGAAATAATAATGGCACATTTTCTTTTAAAATTTCATGAGTTCAGTATAAAAGGTTAGGAAGATCATTTTACTCTACATGACAGCTACTTTACTTTTTACACAGAGAACTAAGTTGCAGAAATTTAGTGTTGATTAGACATAGAGTGAGAAATAGACTCTTAGTAACCCGGATGCAGCCCCAGACATCACTGAGCAATGTCTTAGTATTTTTTAAAAGTAATTTAAATTAGAAAGACAGTGACTTGTGGTTAGTTATGGAGGTTTGGAGGCAGAACTGAAATTGGATCCCATTTCATCTCATTGGATGAACTTGGGCAAGTCATTTAACTTCTGTGGGACTTAGTTTTTGCATGTATTACATGAAGATAATTAAAGACATTTCAGAAGTTTATTCTAAGGATCAAATGAGAAAATGATTGCAAAGGGCTAACCTTAATAGAGTAGGCAATTGATACATGGTTACTATTAGTATCAGAAATGTAGTAAAATTTAGACAGTATCTGTTTCATCGAACATATTCTTGGCCTCTTCACAACATTTGACAATTCCTCTTCTTTTATTTTTTATTTGTGATGTGCCATTCTCATTTTTCTCCTCCTGCTTCTCTACTCTCCTGCAGTCAATATCAGTTAACAAATGCTCATTGAGCTCTTTTGATGTCAGCAATGAGAATATTAAGATGAAACTCTACTAGAGGAAGAGCAAGCACTCAGATTGTGGTAAAGAAAATCAGGTGCTTTGATCAATGATAATCCAGGTCAGCTATCACCAAGGATGGACTGGTCAGTTCTACCTGGGGGAAGGGATGGCAAAGAGCTTTGCCCTTGACTAGAGTGTTGAAAGGTGGATCTGTGTTGTCTGGATGTATCAGGGCAGGTGGAGAAGACATGTCTCTCTTTTTAGCTAGTTTTTCTTCCCCAGGTGCCCTAAATCTAAGTATTCCTTATAGTTTGGTCTTCAGTGTATTGATCTTTCTACTCTCATCAATCATATGGAGTCTCAGGGAATTAATTACCACATGGATGGATGACTTGCTGCTCTGTAGCTCCAGCTTTAACCTTTCTGTAGAACTTGGCTTTTTACACTCCTGTTGGTTATGACTTTTGGATTTCTTGCTATCACCTTGGACTATTCATGTCTACACACAAATGCGCTCCTTCCCCACTTCCAGTGCCTAAAAGAAACCTGACTTCTTGATTTCCCTATTTGCAGCTGATGTCAGGACAATTCTCTCATTTACCCTGGCTTGAAAATTTGATGCTTTCTGGAACATCTCTTTATCTATTTCCTGTCTTATAGTCTGCTCTCCGAAGTTTAATTTGGAGGCAAATTACTTAACAATTAGCAGTTACTTAAGTTCTTTCAATTACTTAAAAAATAGCAATTTATTTAGTCCATACCATGGATTACTCTCCAGGTAATACAACAGTGAGTAATACAAAACTGGTCTCCATATTTACGATTACTTAAAATTTGGCATGAGAGCCAAGCAGAAAATAAAGGAGCATTGAAGTACACACTTAATTACACATTGTGGTAGGTATCATGAAGAAATAAACAAAGTGCAGCAATAGAGAATAAAAGGGATGGGGACTGTTACGGTTTGAATGTTTGTGTCCTCCACTCATAGGTTAAAATCTAATCCCCAATGTGTTGGCATTAAGAGGTAAGGCCTTTGGGAGGTGATTAGGATAAAAGGGGTCTGTCCGTAGGCATAGGATTAGTGCCCTTTTACAAAAGGCTTGAAGGCTTTTTGCCCTTCCTTCTCCCATGTGAGGACATGGCAAGAAGGCACGATCTATGGAGAATGAGCCTTCACCAGACACTGAATCTGCTGTTGCCTTGATCTTGGTCTTCCTAGCCTCTAGAACTGTGAGCAATACAACTGTGCGGTTTGCAAATTATGCAATTTAGTGTATTTTGTGATACCAGCTCTAGTAAACTCAAACAGAGGTGATGCTTGAGAAGGGAAGTTAGGGAAGCTGGGCACACACAGGGGTCCTATGTATTCGTATTGTAATTCTCTCATCTCTCTATCTTCCTTATTTCTGAAATCTATCTAGCTCACTAAAACCAAAACAAAGCATAAAAATGTAAGCTTTGAAGACAAACTTGGTTTCAAATTCAAATTTTTCTATTAATTAACTGTTCAACCTAGGGCAAGTCACTTAACTTCTTTGAGACTCAGTTTTCCCACCTATGAAATGAGTGTAGTATTTCTACTCACAATGAATAATCTTTCTGCAGACATTAGAAATAATGAATGCACATACTGTCTGATTATTTCAAGTGCTCATGAATAGTAGCTATTGTTATTATTAATATGATTACTGATGTTATATAATTCTCTCATAAGACTTTAACTTCAATTGATTAACTGATCTAATAAATATGACTGAGGACCTTCTAATCCTGCCAGAAACTAAGCTAGGTTTTGCAAAACAAGACAGAAGGACAATATTTGCTGTGGGTTTTGCCAAACAACAGACTAGCGTTCAAGCCAGAACAGATGCTAATCCAGCTCTCTCTTGCTTATCATTTGATGAACAGAGACTAAACTCCAATGTTTAAGATACAGCATTTTGCCCAATTTAGATGTTTTCTAGGCTTTGTCTCAGATTATCTCCCTTCATAAATGCTCTGCTATAATCCACTGGTTTACTAAACAGCGTTACCACACAGCCTTTATGATGCACACATTTTTTTTCATATTATTCCATGTGTCCCCTGAAGTTTTCATCAATGTTCTCCCCCAACCCTCAAGATATAACTGAAACTGAGTCTGCCCTGATATAATTATTTCTCTGTTATTATAAAGTCATTGTAAAACAAACAAAAAATTTCTTCCTTAGACTATTGAAAGGTGCATGCTTCCCAATTTATATGAGTATTATATAAGTATATACATATCTTATTCAATTTGTGTCCCCCACTCTTCCCCTTACATACTATTGGTACTGAGCAGCTGTTTGCTGTTTGATATCAAAATCTCTTAGATTTGTTGTAACAGAAATTTGAAATTTTCCTTTTCAATGATTGTGTTAGCAAATTAAAATCTGTGAGTTTAAAATAAATCATGATTTATTCAATACAAAGAAAATTTTAAAGTTCAACTCACCTCACAATAATGTTTTACATTTCTGCAAGGCTTTTATTTCCCTCAAGGATTTTATAAAACTGTAACAAAGAATTTTAATGTTGAAAAGAATTCCCACTTCCTAGTCCTGTACTATGAAAACATTTCCTTTTCTGATCACTGGAAGCATAAAGATATGAATATCCTCAAAGCTTTTAAGAGGGAGAAATTTTACACATAAATGCTATATTTGGTTAATGTCTGTATTATGATTAATGGTAAAACACTACTTAAAATTAATTGTATAATGTCACCAGGACAAGGAGTTCACTCTTCTTTTAAAGACAGAAGTTAATTATTTACTCCCTTCACCACATCCTCCTTCTCAAATAGGTGGAATTAGTGAAGTTAAGATATGCTGAGATACTGACACATTGATGCTCTCTGCTGTCTGGGGACTAGATACACAGGACCTGTGGTTGCCATTCCAGGGCAAGCATCTGTTACTCAAGGGTTCCAAACAAGTATTTAAATATGTGTCATGATGTGGAAAAGTTCTGGAAGCACTGTCTGAAGGCCTATGCTTTTATATTTATTTTAGTCATTCTAAGAGGTACATAGTGGTATTTCATTTCACCATCATTTACTTTTCCCTTACCTTTTAAATATACTTTTAAATTTAAAATTTTAACTTAGATTCTGTATTGTCTTAAATCACATTTGACAGCATGTGGAGAGAAAAAGCAAGAGGAGCAGTAAAATAAAGAGAGTCAGAGAAGTCCATTGGAAGAGGCATTGGCATCACTCAGAGGAGGCTCTCCAGGCTCCTGTTCCTGTTCTAGACTCTTTCCAGGGTGCTAAGTCACATTTTCTTACACAAGAAGACTGCGATGTGAGTGGTTCAGTTGGATTTGAAACAGTGAATGCTAAAGATGGAGAAGAGATGATTGGAATGAAGGCAGGTTCTAAGACACTCTGACCTATTTTCTCGGCAACATGATGGCTTTACTGCAGGTAACATTTTCTTGATAGAGATACCACATTCCTACAGAATTCAATTTTTATGTGTAAAGTTCTATGAATTTTGAAAAATGCTCAAGGTTGTGTAACCAGCAGCCGAATCAAGATATAGAACAGTTTCATCACCTTCCGCAAATCCCTCCTTCTCCTTTGTGTTAAATGTTTTCTTAAGTCCCGGCCCCTGGCAACCACTGATTTCTTTCCTTTCCCTTTTTGTTTTTTATTTTTATTTTATTTTTTTGTAGAAAGTGAATAAAGAAAATTGCGAAATTTTATTGGTGCATTGAAAAGAGGACCTGAATAAGTGAAAAATTGTGACATATTAAGGGAAAAAATTGTGACATATTAAGAGATAAAAAGACAATATTTTAGCTTTATTCTAATTTATTAATCTGATTTGTATCACTAGACAATATTTTGATTTATTCTAATTTATTGATCTGATTTGTATCCCTAAAATGTCGCCTGTTCTAAAATGTTATGTGGATGGAGGCATGTAATATTTAGCCTTTTATAACCTGTTTCTTTCTCTTAGCATCGTGAGTTTGAGATTCACATATATTATCGTGTAGATGAGTAGTTTTGTTCATTTTCTTTTATTGCTGAGCAGCATTCCATTCTATGGAGATATACAGATTTTTTTTTTAAAGCTATTCACTAGCTGAAGAAGATTTGGGCTATTTTAGTTTGGGGCAAATATAAATAAAGCTGTTATAAACATTTGCCTACTGGTTTATGTCTAAATTTAAGGTTTTGCTTTTCTTGGGCAAGTACCCAAGAGTGAAATTACTAAGTCATATGATAACTTTATAAGAAACTGAAAAAATGTCCTTTAAGGTGGATTTACCATTTTCCATTTCCACCAGCAAGGTATGAGAGACCAGCCTGTCACATATCATTGTCAGTACTGAGTGTTGTCAATTTTTGCTTTTAAATTTATTTTAGTAGTTCTAACAGGTGCATAGTGGTATTTCATGGTGGTTTATTTTCCTTTCAATTTTAAGATATCTTTTTTCTTTTCAAGACACCTTTAAAATAAAAAATTTAGCATAGATTCCATATTGGCTCATTTCATATTCAAAAGTATTAATCAGGCTCTATATTTAACGTTAACTTTGGAATGCTACTATGAAGCAAGGATAATGCCATCCATATTAAGTTTTCATTCATTTTTTCATTCAACTGCTTGTTGAGCACCTGCTGTCTGTGCTAGGCACTCTTTATTTAACTGGGTTATTGGTGAACAAGACAAGAAAAAAAAAAAAACCAGACAGTCTCATTTTCATTCTGTTGTAGAAGGACCCATCATAATTACATAAATTATAAATAAGCATATATGTCAGATGATAACTACTATGGAGATAAATAAAGCCAGACAAAGGGATGAGGAAATAAGGCATGCTATTTTTGAAAGTATGTCTTGGCAGGCCTCTCTAAGGGTGACATTGAGCAGAGATTGGAATGAAGTGAGGAGCCAGCTACTCACCCATCTCAGGCAGAGATTACTGGGGAGAGCAAATGTTCATAGCAGGAGTGTGCATGGTGTGTTTGAAGGTCAGTAAATGGCTGGTTCAGAATGAGTGGTGGAGGAAGTGATGGGAAATGAAGGTTTCCCAGTAGTGGAAAAAGAATCTTTTATCTTTCACTGAAAAGAAATTCATTGCTGAGCTGGGCCAGATATTCTTTAATACCTTGAAGCACTTTAAGAGTCTAAAAAACTTTCTTACTATAATTTTGCAAAGTTTAGTCACTGGCTTAATTAATGTTTAATTGCTGACTTAAATATTTTATAACAGTTTAAAAGCCTAGTACACACACACACACACACACACACACACACATAGAGTCATGCAGGACCAGAAGTCAGGAGGTTTTGTGTAATTTTATACATTTAACTTAGTGCTGATTTAGCCTATGCCATAGCAAACTTTCTGAGAGTTCTACAGTCTTTTGTTTTCCACTCTGGGATATAAATACTTTCCCAGTATTTCACAGGGAAACTGTGTAACGTCTTTTTAAAGCACACTGAACTACTAAGAAGAAACAATGAAAGAAACTGGAAATAAAATTATTGTGGAAGAAAAAAATTGCATCAGAAACTCAGGGTGTGGTCTCCATTTCTCAGAAGGTTTAATTAAATGTTAGGATAACATTTTTCTCGTAACAATGATTTTACTGGATGACTGCCTAACTTCTTGTGTATTAGCCTCCTTTGACAAAAAAGGAGAAATGGTTTCCAAATTAAGACAATGTTTTATTATTCATATGACATATTCTGTAATTCTATATGATTGGATGTAAAGCATTCATGCATTATACCATTGACACCTAAGAAAATTTAGAAATTTTGTAACTTACTATTTTAAAAGTATCATGAAATAATGGAGTTCTTTTAGCCTTTAGAACAAAATGGTTCTCCATTATCAAGGAGAATTCACCAGCTCAAAGGCGTGATTGGCTGGAAGGGTTGGGAAAGAAATGGTTAGTAGCGAGCCTCCCATTCATTCTCTCTCTCCCTTTACTGAGAAAGAGGGGTAGGAGGAAAGACTCCCAGATAAGAGAAACGGTAAAATTGTCATCTCATGATAAACATACTAATGAATGACCTTCAGATAAAGTAATTGTGTAGTTCTAGTCAGAGAGTCCTTACCTATGAAATGCTTTTTGCAATATATATCTAGTCTAAGTTTGCTTCTGGTAAATAAATATAGATTACACTGTTTTGTGGAGCATTTATCTCTGACAAATGTCACATAAGGATGTAATCTGAGTACAAAATGGAGATGCTTCATGAACAAAAGGCCTCCTTTCTTCGAAATTCATGTCCCCATACATGTAATGTAGACACTTTGTATGTTACCCCGGGCCAGGATGCATCTTAAGATGGCAAGAAATGATCTATGTAGCTTCTGTATAGTCTCAGATATCTCCCTTATTGTTCTTGTGCCACTCAATTACTTGTATTCTGGAACCTGCACTGTATCTCAATGCTGTCAGAAGAATAAGAGTACAGAAGATGAGTTAGAGCTTGGGAACTGGTGAGGACTGGAAAAGGAGGATCAAGCCACACTGCTTCCATCCTATCACACGGATGTCAGCTGGCTGAAGAAGGCTTTCAAAGTTGATCAGAGCTTTATCCCCATGAATGCGATAGCTGAGTTTGAGTCTCAGGTGTAAGATGTAAGAGTTCCAAAAACAGATATACTCAGGAAATGCAAATATAGTATAATTTATGAATGATCAGCAATGGTTTAAGCGGAATCAAGTTAGACGCATAAATAGAGGACAGCTGATTAATTGCTATTTAGAGTTAGTATAATGCTATAATATTTACACTATCAGTGAAAGCAATGTGATTTTAATGTTAAGAGAAGGAAAATATAAGAAGAAACACGCATGTAGGAAAATATATAAAGTGCATGAAAGCCTTCTATTGACTTTGGATTCTTTTGTGTTGGTATGCAAAATATAGGTAGTGTAGAATTTGCCACTGGACAAAGGAACAGTGGATTTAATGGTCACGTATCTCTTGAGTATTGGTGCATGCCTTTGGACTGTGGCAGTTAAAATATAACTGACATTGTTGGCTGCAGTGACTCAAGCCTGTAATTCCAGCACTTTGAGAGGCTGAGACAGTGAGATGACTTGTGACCAGGAAGGAGTTCAAGACTAACCTGGGTAGTATAGCGAAATCCTGTCTCTACAAAATAATAAAAATAAAAAGTAAGCCAGGCATGGTGCTACCTATAGTCTGAGCTACTCAGGAGGCTAACGCGGGAGGGTCACTAGAGCCCAGGAGTTGGAGGTCACAGTGAGCCATGATCACACCACTGTATTCCAGGCTGGGTGACAGAGCAAGACTCTGTTGCAATAAAATGATAAGATAAGATAAAATAAAATAAGTCAGTTCTCTTTTCTCTGACTCCTCTCTTCTTGGGAAAAAGCTATCGGAAACAACTGCCTTTTAAGATGCATGCAGATGAGCACATAATCTGTGAAGGGATCCATCTTCTTCTTGGATGCTTTCCATCCTGGAGAGTATGAGCCCTGATGAGTCTTTCGGAATGAGTTTCCTTCTCAAGAGGCAGAGATGTGCCTAGTGAATGTTAGCACGCAAAGGAGAGGGCTCACTTGAAGGGATCATGAGCCAGAAGGTATCTTTTAGAGAGGTGTTCCAATTTATCTAAGCCATGTTTTTCCTTCCCACTTTGACACTGGCAGGACTGAAAACTGGCCCTTGAATCAGAAGGGTGAGTCTGGCAGGATATGAGAAAGATGGATGCTATGAGGACATGTGGGGAATGTAGTGTCTACTCCTGAATACTTTGCTGGGAACTTTTCTTAGAGGAGGCCCTGAGGCTACTGATAGGGAGTAGGGCTGGTGAGACTTTTTTTTTAAGTACCCAAAGATAGAAAGGAGAATTTTTAATGCCAGATTAGACGCATTCAATGTAAACTCATTGTATTTCTGGAGAGAGATATTTAATACGTAATATACAGAAGGCTTGGGATAATGACCACAGGAATTCAGAAAAACAGATCACTTGCCTAGTTCTAGCAGTGCAGCATCAGCTTCAATTCCACAAAATGGTCTAAGTTATTCTGGATTTTCAGAGTCCTTTTTTTATTTAGAAAAAAGTAAAAGCATGCAGGTTCCTTCCAGGGGTTCTTCACCCACAGCGGAAAGGATGCTCAAGGAACTGAGTGTAGAGAACAGAACAAAGCTGGCACATTGGAATCATCACTACTGTATAGAAAAACTGCTGGAGGCATTGAGAAATGGGCAGAGTTCAGAGTCCAGAATAGAAGTCGTCAAACATACTGACTTCGGGATAAGAAGCTGAATTGTATTCAAACTGCAAAACAAGCCATAACTGGTGGTTTAAAAATTTTCCCACCATTTTCCAGAGGATGAGGCCTCCACGTAGCACAGGCAGCCCCACCTCTCTGTTTCTGTGTGGACCTGGTTGCCTTTAAGGAGAGAAAAGCCAGTCTTGACCTGCTTTTGCTGAAGGAAGAGAAAATGAGCCCTAATCAAAGCTTTTATTATTTGCATTCTGTCCTCAGTACAACCCTGATGTTGATGTGCCTCAGGGCATACAGAAGTTTCCTTAGATGACAAATGAAATTGCCTCCAGAGGGAATGTTGTGGTTGGGTCTTTAGATGCAACTGGGCTGAATCTGGAGTCATGGATTCTTCCCCTCTCTGTCTCCCAGTGCCTTCTTCCCAGTGGTCTCAGATGTTCCACCATTCATAAATATCTTATCCTAAGTAGTCATTCTTCTGTTCAGTCCTTATGGTCAAAGAGTTCTCCTAATCTTGACTGCCAAATGTATCTCACCCAGGTTTCTTTTTCTCTCCATCCACTACACCTACACTGGTCTCACTTCCCCTCCCCTCCCCTATCCCCATCTCCACCAAGTATTCCCCTCCTGGCATCCCAGATTGCAAGCTATCTTTGTTTTAAGGAACTCTCCTTAAAACTATAAGATTAGCTTATGTCTTTTCTTACAAACATCCTTGTTTCTTCAATGCTTCTGATTGCTCTTGCAGAATAGTGATAAAACAGGACATCTAGCTGTTTGGCAAAAATTGGCTAGGCCATTCTCTAATGTCAGAATCCAACCTGAAGACTACTGACAGGCTGCTAGACCAGAAGAGCATGTCTAAAGACTTGAGAGTGGTTTTTACTGCAGGGCAAAATTCTTGTGTCTTCCTTCTGCAGAAAGGTGAAAAAGCTCAATAATGCTGATTTTTATTTAACTTTATTTATTCATTTTTAAAGTCTTTGCTTCTTTGAGAGAAATAGCTTCTACAAATACAGAATATTGTATCTATTTTCCATTATGTGAATATTTAGCTTTGAAGCACAGTGAAAGTACTTCTTAGCTTCTCAGAAGTATTGCTGGGTCTCTTGTCCAAGAGCGATGAAATTTTGACTAATAAAAAATGTCTCTAGAGATAGGGATCAGATTGTGAAAAAGCCTTCCAATTTGTATGCCTGTGCCTGAACACATTAATTAAATTGCTTTCATTAATTACATCTTATCAAAAAGATATGAACTTAGATGAAAGTGTATTTTGCAGAATAAAATGAAACATCCAGGGACATCCATTCTGTCATTCTTCAGAGATATCTTTGCCACTGTTGACAGCAAATTGAAATCAGTTTAAAGGGTGGCATCATGGCCAAGAATGCTCTTGAAACTTCAAAAAACTGTTCAGATGTCATATTAAGATCAAACTCTGCCTCTGGGAACCTGAAGTGTTTTCAGTCTGCCGCCTTTGATAAGTCCAAGTTGAAGGCAGATTTAATTAACATGACATGAAAAGAGAAGAGAAGGATATTCCAGGTGTTGATTTTTCTCCAACAATTTTTTCCTCACATGAATCCTATTCAGAGACTTGGTTTCACTATATCCCAAATAGCAAACCTTCAGTCTGTGATGTAAAGCATAGATTGAAAATGCCCAGCTGTTGTGGAAATATGACATTGAATATAATGTTTTAAGAGGAAAGGGAAATCTAACAGATATTCAATATAATGGAGGCATACTGCATGCTATGTTTACATCAGTTTTTAAATTTCAGTTAAATAAAGACTTCCATTGTCTAAAAGATTACTTATTTAGCATGAACTAATATTCGTTGAGCATCAACTACGTGCCAAGGGCGTACACAAACCTTTTTGTATGTAAATATCACACTAACCTTAGAGAATCTGAGTCAGACAGGTTATATCTCTGGCCTAAGCTCATACAGTAAGAAGAGAAACCTGTGATCTAATTCAGGTCTCTCAATTCGAAGTCCAGGATTGATACACAACATCCCACTGCTGCCCTGGAGATAACAGTTTTTATTTATTATACAGAGACTAGGAAGAATTTTCACCTAGTTTTAAACAAATATAAAAGAATAACACATATAATCATTTAGCTCATTTAGTGTAAAATCCCTAAGATTCATTTTAGCAATGGTGGTTGTATTTGTCTTATAAGAAGGAGTGGTTGGGCTGGGCATGGTGGCTCATGCCTGTAATCCCAGCACTTTGGGAGATCACGGTGGTGAATCACTTGAGGTCAGGAGTTCGAGACCAGCCTGGCCAACATGGCGAAACCACATCTCCACTAAAAATACAAAAAGAATTAGCCAGGTGTCGTGCTGTACACCTGTAATCTCAGCCATTTGGGAGGCTGTGGCAGGAGAAACATTTGAACTCAGGAAGCAGAGGTTGCAGTGAGCTGAGATCGCACCACTGCACTCCATCCTGGGCGCCAGAGTGATACGTCTCAATAACAACAACAGCAACAAAAAAAGAAAAAAAAAAAGTAGGAGGAGTTATTGTATGAGATGGGGGCATCAGACAATGCTTACATATGTGAAATATAATTCAAAGGATACTAGGGAGAGAACTTTAGGGCTCCCTACCCAGCAGCTCTTTTCCATTTTCTTCTTTTAATATTTTATAATTCTATCATATTAAATGCATTATTTTGGGAAATCATATTGCATACATTAAAACTGCCCCTGCATCTCCGTGCACATAATTAGGGTGACATAGAGGTTAGCTCACATGTCAACTTGGATGGATTGAAAGTGTTTGTTTAGAGCTTCATAATAAGTAGAATTCTGAGGTTATGTCCAAGTTCAATAGGCTCAATTACCAATGTCAGTTAAGGGAGGGGGCAATAGAAGTAGTAAACATAATTTATTTGTTGTCACTCCATTAAGCAATCACTAAAGCCTCAGTGTGAATTTATCTTACTTTTTTAGCTCTTAGAAAAGGGACAGGGAGAGAAAAAAAATCTGAAGCCAGAGATGGGATGACCATACAACTTATTTTGCATACCAAAGCACTTTTGAGAGCAAAAGGGGGTCTATTAACAAAATACCAGGACAATATATGCAAATTTTCACTGCATGGTATGGTCATCTTAGCTCTGGGGAAAGACCATCTCTTGCTACCAAAACTATATATTGAAGATTTCTTCCTTCAACTAAGTACATGAAAGTCTCTTTCCTGATGCTATTGCCTTTTCAGAGCTGCAGCTTCCAGGGACCGTATTTCTCCAATACTACAGAGGAAATTTGAGGAACACAAGCAATTGTGTCTGGGTAAGATTCCTGAAACCCTTAGAGATTCATTATGAAACATGTGAAAGAAATTCAGTCAATTTGCAATTTTTCAGAGGCTGATTATCCAACTAATGCATTACCTTGTGGACCCTTGTTTTATTTCTCCTACCAGTTAATTTAGCAATATGTCAGTTCTGATAAAAAGGTTTGATGAGGAAAAAGATGACAGGATTACATGAAATGAGTTTGGGGAATTATCAATAGATTTCAATTATCCATGTTACTCTCAGCGAAGGTTGATTGACTGTGAAGAGATGATTTATCAGGACAGCCTTGCTACTTCTCAGATGTAATGTCCCTGTTCTTTTTGACTCTTTTTGTGCAGAATATTCACTGCATGCACATTTGATATACAGATCTTCCATTCCCCTGTTCTGTGTTTTGTGATTAACAAGATTTTAAAGAATTAGCTTACAGTACTATTTACTAATAAAATAATTAATAAAGGCATAAATCCATTCAATATTAAATGACTTTTTATTGAGTGCTTTTGTTCTGGATACAAAGGAGAAGAAAACATTGGTGAACGACTCTTTTGAAGAGAAGGTAAACAATGACAGTCCCACAGCGTTTCACTCGTGGCATATACAGTTACTATGTTGTCTTTTAAATGCAATTATTATGTAAGCTTGAGAGAATAGTTGAAATGTAAAGAATGTGCTATAAATATTTAAAAATATATTACCAGGGAAGGTGCTGACTTCTTCGTTAATTTGCAGCAGCCCTTTTCAAGTTTGGTTGTATATTCTTTCTCAATTCAAATCTTGATCACCCTTCTGAGTACCTTCCACTGAACATGCTGCTGTCTGTTGCAGATCTAAGGACAATCTTGGCTCTTGGCTTTTAATAGGCATGTCGATTTATATAGGCATGTCTCAGAGATATTCAATCCCAGTCACCCACAACAGAGCAAATATCACACACAGTAAAGGGACTCACAAAATTTTTGGTTTCCCAGTGCATATAAAAGTTATGTCTATGCTATACCGTACTGTAGTCTATTAAGTGTGAAATAGCATTATGACCAAAAAAGCATGTAGCTTAATTAAAAATACTTTGTTGCTAAAAAAATGCTAACAGTCATCTGAGCCTTCAGTGAGTTGTAATCTTTTTGCTGGTGAAAGGTTCTTGTCTCCAGGTTGCTGGCTACTAATTGATCAAGGTGATGGAAGTTGAAGGTTACAGTACCTGTTGCAATTTTTTTAACATAAGACAACAATGAACTTTGCTACATTGATGAAGTCTATTTTCACGAAAGACTTCTCTGGGGCATACAATGCTATTCAATAGCACTTTACCCACAGGAGAACTTTCAAAATTGGAGTTAATCCTCTGGAAACTTGCTGCTTTCAAAAACGTTCACAGCATCTTCCCCCGGAGTAGAGTCCATCTCAAGAAACGACTTTCTTTCCATCCATAAGAAGTAATTCCTCATTCCTTCAAGATTTATGAGTCACTCTTCAGTCTCTACTTGCAATTCTAGTTTTCTTGTTATTTCAACCGCATGTATTGAACCCTTCAGTCATTCATGAGAGTTGGAATCAAGTTTCAAACTCATGTTTATGTTAGTATTTTACCTTCTCCCATGAATCATAAATGTTCTTAACAGCATCTAGAATGGTAAATCCTTTCTAGAATATTTTCTATTTACTTTGCCAAGACCTATCAAAGAATTATTATCTGTGACAGCTATAGCCTTATTAAATGTAGTTCTTAAACATTAGCACTTGAAAATCAAAATTACTCCTTTATTCGTGGGCTGAAGAATGGATGCTGTGTTAGCAGACATGAAAACATTAATTTCCACATATATCTCCACTAGAGCTCTCAAGTGACCAGATTCATTGTCAATGAGCAGTAATATTTTGATAGGAATATTTTTTCCGAGCAGTAGGCTTCAATAGTGGGCTTAAAATATTCAGTAAACTATGCTGTAAACAGATGTGCTGTCATCCAGGCTTTGTTCTTCCACTTATAGAACCCAGGTAGTAGATTTAGCATAATACTTAGGGGCCCTAGGATTTTTGAAATAGTAAATGAGCATTGGTCGACACTTAAAGTTATCAACTGTGTTAGCCTCTAACAAGATGGCTTGTCCTTGGAGCAGTCAGAGAACACACATTTATTAAGTTCATCTTCTTATTGGGTGCGGTTCTTGGATTCAGAAACATTTACCATAGTAACGTCGAAGATCACTGGTAATAGATCACCACAACAGATTTAGTAATAATGAAAAGTTTGAAATATTGAGAGAATAACCAAAATGTGACACAGAGTCACTAAGTGAGCACGTTCTGTTGGAAAAGTGATACAATGGACTTGCTGGATTCAGGATTGACACAAACCTTCATTTTATAAAAAATGCAGTATCTGCCAAGTCCAATAATGTGAAGTAAAGTAAAAGAAGGCATGCCTGTTGTTATCTTGGATAACTGTTTAACTTATGAATTATTATTTGACTTTTTACAAGATAAATCAGTATTATATCCCAAACCATACTGTGAATTCATTAAGGGTGAGGGTTATTTATGATCTATCTTTGTATTTTTCCCCAAGATCTAACAGAGTTTTGAATGTATTTAGGTTGAGCCATACAAAATTGCCTATATTGGATCAATATAAAGACAATTTAATATGGTTCAGTTTCCCAATAGTTGTTCTAAAAATAGTTGTGAAATGAGTCAGATTACATTAAAACTTCACATTATTATTTGTAAATGTATATATGTATGTATTGTATACATTTACATATATACATATGTATACACATGCAAATATATATATGCTAGTGAAGTCATTTAGAATTAAAGATTAGTTTTAGTTTTCTTTCTTTATTTTTTTCTTTGAGATGGAGTCTTACTCTGTAGCCCAGGCTGGAGTGCAATGGCGTGATCTCGGCTCACTGCAAGGTCCGCCTCCCGGGTTTGAGGGATTCTCCAGTCTCAGCCTCCCAAGTACCTAAGACTCCAGGTGCAAGTCACCACTCCCAGCTAATTTTTGTATTTTAGTAGAGACAGGGTTTCGTCATGTTGGTCAGGCTGCTCTCGAACTCCTGACCTCAGGTGATCTGCCCTCCTCAGCCTCCCAAAGTATCGGGATTACAGTCAAGAGCCACTGCACCTGGCCCTAGTTTTAATTTTTTGAGCGGACATCCAGGCCCAAACAGCTCTTTCAGTTCAGTAGCTTCCAGATGGGGTATATATATATTTTTTAAAAGAAATAAATGTAACTACCTCTTTTCCAGGGAAATAACTGTAGCTGAGACAAAAGATCATAGATCCCTAACTCTCTAGGCATGGTAATACCTATACAGAATTATTTTCTGTGACTGTACGCTTGCTGATCATATTCTTCTGTAGAGTAATATTAGTGATATCTTTATTTTGAGTCCTTGAAGTGCGCCAGGCACTGCTGTAAACATTTCACATCTATTAATTGATTAAGTTCTTGCTTCAATCTTGTAAAACAGATAATACTATTTTCTTCATTTTTCACATGAGAAAATCGAGACATGAAGTAAAGTCATTTGCTCAAGATCACAGAAGTAATGATGAAACTGGCTCTTAAATTCAGGCAGTCTGGATTCAATTCTTCTTTTAAATACCACATAAACTTGTATCAATAGAAATATACTTATTTTTAAAAATTAGAACAGACTAAAAATTATTTAGCCCTGTAAAATGTACAGCATCTGATGAAGCATTTATAATTTGGAGTTATAGAGTTGAACAGAGTATACCAAAGGCTTGGAGACCTCTTTTATAGTTTTACAAAATATTAGCTCTTTTATGAATAACTTGAAATCATTTTGAATTATAGTGCCTTAGTTTCCTGTATTAAAAAGTGGAGTTTTTAGCACTGATTCCTCTGTAGGAATTAATAAGAGAAAGAATAATAGATCATATAACGTGCTAATAAGAATCCTTAATTAATTACACAGTTTTTTTTACATTTGGTAATGAATGAATGCATGCAAATACTTTTGTAAAATTATGTCTAATGCTACTTTTCTGGAGTAAGTATATTTTTCAGTACAGATATTTGTTAATTTCTTTAATACTTGAAAACTAGAAACTTATACAAAACTCACACAAGCAGAGAATAATTAAGGCTGCTTAACTGGGTATATATAAACATATATATACACATATGTATACATGCATACATATATATACATGCATGTATATAATGTATATTACATATATACACAATACATACATATATACAATATGCTTAGTATCAGAATTTGTGTTAATTTACAGCTATAAGATTTTTTATAATTTAATATTCTTGCAATAAATGAAATAACCCAGTGTGATTGCTTTTGAATTGGGATGAGAAGAAACATGCTTTTCTGGAATTCAGCATTAAATAGTGACAAAAGCATTAGGTGGGAAACCAGGACTTTGGACATTCTACTTCAAATTTTTGGGCCTTATTTGGATTGGCTGAAAAAATGAGGTAAATTCAATGATTTTATGTTGTTCAAGTGTTTTTGTATCTTAGAGCAAAATTTTTTTTATCAGCTCTTAAGTCTATGTTCTAGAAAATACAATTCTGTTTTTCCTAATAAAACAAGCCAAGCATATCCTTTGTTTTATGAAAACATCAAAAGGAAAACAGCCCTAAAGTTTTCTTAGATACAGATTTAGTAACTTAATGTAATACGTTGAGTCATTCAAAACCCATGAATATTCTTCTAAAAGGAGATACAAGAAACTTATTCATGGCTAAGTTTAAGAAGAAGTACTGGGGAAAAGTCTTGAGTTGAGGTGGTACGGCAGTGGAGGCTTATAATTTTCTGTGCTTGAATTTTCTGCTCATTTCCATGAATTAAAATTTTAATGTTATCAAGGTTTACTTGGGAAAGCAAACCATGGACCATTTTGTTGTTTGTTTTTATTGTTGTTTCTACTTTAGGAAGAGTGCTTAAATTTTCAAATTAAATGAGTGTTCAAGTTCAACTGGCAGGAAGAAAGTGGCGTTAAGGCCAGGTTACCTTCTTACAGGCTGTGATGGAGTTCCCCTGGCTGCTTCCTGAGCTGCCGCAGCCACTGCCCTGCTGCGGTTCCAAAACGTCATACATCCGTGATGACTCCAAGTTGCTGTTTGTGCCCCAAAACACAAAAACACATTCCAGTGAGTCATCTCTATATTTGGAAATAAATAATAAACAAATCACAACGTGGTGTTTCAAAAATCATATTTTCAGATTTTCATTAAACACTGCCAATCCCCCTGCCAAAATGGACATTTCTTTGTTGCATACAATTTTGTAATTGGTGGAACCACTACAGATGATCCTACTGTGACCATAAAACTATATACCAATGCCTTCCACAGCGCTTTGATGGACATAATTGCATCTGTCTGACTACTGGCCTTGTTAGCATCTTTTCTTAAGCAAGCAGTTTTAAAACCAAAATAAATTTTCTCAATTGCCAAATTAATTCAGCTCTGAAAACACTAACACATAACAAAATGCCATTTTACTTTTTAAATGGAGGTAAAATATAATTTTAATCTGGACTCAGAATGGTACCATTTAAAAAAAGTGTAGATTTTAGAAAATGCAGGTAATCTCTTTACCATCTCTGTGGCTGGAGATAGCTCCTCAACTTCTCTATCTCCAAAATTATAGACTTATATCCCTCCCCATATCTCTGTCAATATTGATGGGCTTGGCTATGTACAGAGTTGTACAAATATTTTAAAAATATTTAAAATTGGCTGAGCACAGTGGCTTACGCCTATAATCCCAGCACTTTGGGAAGCTGAGGTGAGCAGATTATTTGAGGTCAGAAGTTCGAGACCAGCCTGGTCAACACGGTGAAACCCTGTTTCTACTAAAAATGCAAAAAAATGAGCCAGGCTTGATGGCATGCCCCTGTAATCCCAGCTACTTAGGAGGCTGAAGTATGAGAATGGCTTGAACCTGGTTGGCAGAGGTTTCAGTGAGCTGAGATCATGCTACTGCACTCCAGCTGGGTGGCAGAGTGAAAGCCTGTCTCAAAAAAAAAAATATTTCTACATTTTTAAGACATGATAAAAATGAAAATTGTTATCAAACTTTTTTTTTTAACATAACTGGAAACTCAACACTGAGCCTCGTTTAAATATAGAAAACTCTCTAAATGTTATATGCATTTCTAAATATTTTTCCTCTGAAAATACAATAATTTGGACTTTTAAAATGTGCTGATAGTTCAAATCTATATGTTGAAGTTTTGTTGTTGACCAGATAGAACATGCACAATTCATTAACATGTATTTTTGGAATGTGATCTGATAGTCCTGCATAAAACTTTCTATGTGACATGTAGATGTTTTCTCTTAAAACAAGTGCCAAATAAAAGATCAGTTAAATAAACAACTTATTTCTATCTAACATATAACTCTCACATTTCAAGCACTAAATTAGCCAATTTTTCAATTAGCCATTAGTCAAACAGGGCATTAGTGTAGTCTGTTGGCATTTCCATTATTATGGAATGACATTTTAAAACATAACTACTGACTGTGCTGTGTAACAAATCATAGATTCAGGCAAAATCTGCACAGAGTAATTCAAATAAAATCTGTTTTGTTAAAATTTTTTATATATTACTTTTTGAGTAATTGTTACTTGAGGGCTAGAGTGAACCTAATGTAAATGAAAGGCTAACACCCATATTATCTTTGTTTAGCTGAGGAAAGATGGAAGGAAGGAAGGAAGGTGAATGAAAGAGAGAAAAGAAAGAAAGAAAAAGAAAGAAAGAGAGAGAGAAAGAAAGAGAGAGAGAGGGAGAAAAGGAAAGGAGAGGAAGGAAGAAGGGAGGGAAAAAGAAGGAAGGAAGGAGGGAAGGAGAGAGAAAAATGGAAGAAGGAAGGAAGGAGGGAGGGAGTGAAGAAGGAAGGAAGGAAGGAAGGAAGGAAGGAAGGGAAACAGATGAAGAAAGAAGGAAAAGGAAATTAGCTCCATTTCCTTGCTGCCAATCTACCTACTCTGCCACCTGGCTTTTCTGAGTCTTAGTCTCATCATTCATAAATGACATGTTTAGACTAAAGTCTGTGGTTCCCTCATAGCTCTGGAAGTCACTTGCAAAATATCAGAGGTACCTGAGTTTTCAGCCCCTATTTTTACAGGTTTTTTACAATGTGGACCTATAACTTTTTAGGCTGCCATTTACTGCAAACCCAAGTGTAGACATCTCTCTGAATGCTTTCTTGGCCACAGGACAGTTTGGCTTTTACCAAAAGGCCAAACAGCTATTATTGTTAGCTTCTAGTTTACCTGTGGAAGATAAGGCCATGAACCAAACTGATTTTGATCTATAAAATCTTGATCTCTAAGTCAGGTTATATGACTCCCTCTAGGAGCCAGACAAGGCCCTGCATGCAGTTCAGGGAGACAGGATGTAGGGTCCCACAGCTCTGTGTCCTGTTGCTACTGTGTGCCCCAGGCAGCTCTGATAGGCTAGTAGATCTCTTCCATCCAAGTCATCCCTGGACTTATGCCCAGTGCTAAGACATCTCCCATGACTTTTAACAGGGTTAGAGACTGCAGGAGTAGGAAGTGGGCAGGCTGAAAAGTAAGGCTGGCACAGACCTCAGGCTGCTCCTTGTAGATATGAAACATCTTAGAAAGAGCACTTCAATAGCCTCTGGTCTCTCCAGAAGGAAATCCCATCTAACTTGGGCAGAGACAGTTAGGTCCCAAATTGGAGTAATGTAAAAATAGAGAAAACTAAAAGGCAGCCTTGAAAATTACATATTTGCCCATGGAGCACTTTTATATATGGTTTTAGATAGACAACCAGCTACAATACTTTTTATACACCCAAAAGTTTAAGAACTGCTGAGCTCATCTAATAGAAGGAAGTAATGATAGGTCTACCTACTGATACCTTGGTATAAAGTCCTTCTGTCTTTAAGATGACTGTAAAATCCTAGTTGAAAATGAATGTATGAAAGGAAATTTGAAAGTCTTTTTGCTTGCCTGTAAGGCTGATGCCATTTGTTCTAATGATAAGCCTATATAGCATTAATAAATAAATTTAACTATAAATATGCACATATATATTTGTTCATTGTTGTGAGTGTTAAATGAGGAAGTTGAGTCACATGGTGGGGCAAAAATCAATGCATTACTAGACGACAAGTGTAATGCAACTCTACTGTACCCATATTTAAAGCAAACGTGTCTTCTGAAACACACTGTATATCACTTTAATGATGCCTAATATCCAAAGAAAATGTAGGTAGGCTTATGTTTTAAAGCATGTGATGTGAGTGTGCATTTCCAACAGTTGATTTTACAACATGGCCCAGTCTGTTCCCATGTCTTTGGGATGGAGAAAGAATTTGTAGAGTATTTACAATGATGCTGTCTTGGATCCCTAGAGAAGCACAACATTTGCTGTTACAGAATGAGGCAGAGGTGGCTGTGATATGAAACTCATGCATTTATTAAAATGAGCTGAAACTGACATTAAAAGAATTGTTGTCAAGATACAAGCTTTATAACTCTCCTAATGGGTAAGGCTGCAAGTTCTTCCCTGGGACATTTTCTTTTGATTTTGACAAGTGTTGACAATATTTATTGAGCACAACCTTTCAAACCGGTTTTATGCTGAAACTGTTAAATGCATTTCAATGAGGAGGTAGATAAAGATGGGAAAGAAGGTACGAAGTGGAATTTGAAGTGGTGGCTTAAACCAGACTTCTATAAAGATTTTAAACCAGACTTCTATAAAGCAGCTTTCTTTATAGAAAAAAATCATATATAACTAAATGAGATGGTAAGTTGCCACTGTACTGCCACCACTGCATGACTCATGCAGTATGAATAAGTAGGTCACATCAATCATGAAAATAGTCAAAGAATATCCAGTTATTTCCCTAGAGAGAGATGTATCCAGTTACTGGAAACTGAGTTGTCTATATGCTGCGATGCAAAGTTTGGTTCACTAACCAGCAGCATTGGCGTCACTTGGGAGCTTGTTAGATACCCAGGAACTCAGAACTACTGAATCAGAATCTGCATATTGACATTAAACTCAGGTAATTTATACATCCATTAGAGTTTGAGAAACACTTACGTAACATATTAAATTGAATTCACATTCCATTTGTCTATGGGACATCATACTGATACTGAGAAAAGTAGATCGGAGTAAAAGAGATTGGGCAAACAGCAGTAAAGAGGCCTGGGTGTAATATCCTCATGATATTACTTTGTTTAGGAATATTCCACCTAGTCCCCGCCTTCCCTTCTTAATAATTCCTACTGTATCCTTTGGGTCTCAGCTTATAAATTATGTCTGGCTCCTCCCTTCTCCCTTCCCCTTGCCAAGGAGGCTACTTCTCCTCCTTCACATAGCTCCAGTGCCCCATGCACACACAAACACACTCACAATCCTACCTTGCTCCCACCCCCATATTCCCACCCCACCCCAACCCAGGAAGAGAGACAGACCCTCTTCTTGTGTATTCCAACAGTACTCGGAGCCACATCTTGTTTTAGCACTTGTCCAAAAGGCATATCATTTTATATTTGTCTATTTCCACTTTAGTCTGTAAGTTATAAAAGGGCAGGGGTCACTTAGGACACAGGACAGTGCCAGCCAGTGGGAGATGCCCAACAAGCACTTACCGAGGTTGTTTGTTCTTATCTTTCTGAGCATCCTAGGTAACCTCAAAAGATTAGGCACAAACACGCATTTGAATTTAATGCTAAATTTTCTGCATTGCTGACAGATGGCTTGATAAGCCACATCTGAGAAGATAATTTAAAGAATTTCCCAGGATAGTTCTAATGAATGGAGAGTCTGCTGTTATGCTTGCTAAAATGTCAAGTAAACATGGTGTAAACTTAAACCATTTTAACAGATTCTAAAAGATAAGATTTGCTCTTATCTTCTCCCTCCTTAAAGAATGCTCTTGGTAAAAAGTAGTAATTATAATTCATTTGATTGTCTCAACCCCATTAGGAATATCTACTCTTGAGCTTTATATTAAATCCTTTAATCCCAACACTAGAAAAAAAATTAAAACTCAGATCTACCAGAAGAGACTTTGAGCAAGTGATTGAGATGTCATTAAAATCCATTTGACAACATATGACAACCAAAAATTGAGAGGATTTCAAACTATGCTTTCACACAGTTCAAAATGAAAATTTTCTCAAGTGAATGTTCTTATTTTACCCTCATCCAAAGGAATTTACCTGTTACATGAAACTCAGTGGTTTAGGTCAATTTTTCAAACACGGACTCTTTTAAAACATCACATGAGGTATTAGTGCCTCCTGTCTTCCTCTTCTAACTAATCTTGACAAAGACTGTTTTCTTGACCAAACTTTAGTCAAGCTCCTCCTTTGAGACATCTTCTCAGCTAGGCCTGGATTTTGGCCAGCCGAGCCCAGTTGTAGAGAAGAATCCTGCTAAGTCAGTTTAGAAAGAATTCTTACATTGACATATCTGATCAACTTCCTCATCCACCAACTTTTGTTACTTAAATCCCTGGCCTGTCTAGTAAGAATCCTGTTAGGACAGTTTAGTGAGGATCCCCTACTGTTGACATCCTCTCTTAGTAATTCTTTGTCCACTGACCCCTTCACTCTACCTGTTGGGTATAAATCCCCACTTGTCCCTGTTGTATTTGGAGTTAACCTCAGTTCTACACTGACAGCTCTCTGTCCTACTGCAATAGCTTGCATAAAATCTGTCTTACCAATTTAAATATGTATCCAGTGCAAATTTTTTCATTTATTGCTCTGTACATTTTATGTTTTCTTTTCCTTGGTTGAACATGTCATGTCATTCATGCAAATTAAATATGTCATCAATTCATGGGCAGCTGAAAGAATTACAAAATCCTCATTTATTTTGTAAGATTAAAATATTTAGAAGCCATCACTGTATGTCCTGTTTCAATACTGAAAGGGGGCTCCATAAATGTAAAATAAATTCCAGACTTCTTAATCTCCTAGACCAGTAAAATAAAAATAACCACAGCAGTAATAATGTTTTAAAGGGTCCAGCCTTTTATTTTCTCAAATAAACCTCAGAAAACTCCTTTTATCCCTGCTTTAACCATCATTCTTCAAATAAAGGGCTTTGTAACAGTGTAACAAGAAACTGTGATGTATTATCCAAGAATGAAGGATATTTATTTTTAAGAAAAGATAAGTGAAAAAATTTTATTACAGTTTTTGTCTTCAGATTGGTGAAAATGTTGCAGACCTGAGTTTGGGTTTCACTTTTTGAGGTACTGGTAAGTAACAATAAAGAAAATATTAATAGGTCATTCATTATTAATAATAAAATAAGTGGCTCATTCTTAGAAGAAAGAATGGCCCCAAATTTAGCTATCCTCTAATTTGATCTTGATTATTAGAAGAAGATGAAAAACAAAGACACTATGTAGTATTGTTATTTCATTTGGGATATAATTTGTAAACACCAACAGTGGATAAATTCCCTATTTTCAGTTCTGAGATCTTTTCTCAACAATAGCCAATATAATGTTTTCTCTAAAACATTATGTTGAATATTGTTCAATTACTGCCTTTTCATTTAGGCAACTCTAAATATATCAGACATATGGAGTAAAATGTGAAATCTCTTCTTAAACAGATATTACATAAAATAACTGGATTGCAGTAGAAAAGACAATCAAATAGCAAACTTCCTAATGTAAGAAAAGGCTGTGCTTCCAAATCGAACGTTATTGGAGATTGTATAACAATATAAAATAACACATATTGAACAATCTGTGCTTTGCAAATTGATATCTTAACTCTCATTAAGGAGACAATGACAGGTAATGTCCCATGGTTTGATCACTACTGTACAGATTTACTAGTGTTGTATCTTTAAAAGCTGTTTCATAATCTCAGGTTTTCCCAAGACCCCAGCTATAATCCGTCATTCAGAAAAAGGGTCAAGCAAGTGAGCATGATGGTTTAGCCTTTATCTCTGTTCATTTTTTAAATGAAGGCTGTGGGGGAATTTTTTCAAAATGTGTGTCCTGCAAATAATGTGTATAAAAACATTATTTTAATGTAAGATAAAAAGTATGCGTTCCTGTTGCCAAGTTAATTTTGCATGAATATGTGCATATTTATACATGAATACCACTAGATGCTTACTATAGAAATATTTATCACTAGAGTTTTTTGTTTCTATTTTTTTACTTTTTTTTTTTTTTTTGAGATGGTGTCTCACGCTTTTGCCTAGGTTGGAATGCAGTGGCATGATCTTGGTTCACTGCAACCTCCACTTCCCAAGTTAAAGCATTCTCCTGCCTTCCAAGAGAAAAAATCCTTCCTTCTAGGGATTCTGGGAGTTAGGGTTCTGTGGAGCCCCTGCTTCACTTATTACAAACGCCACAAAATGAGGAAATGTTACTGAAGGTTAGACATGGAATGGGACTCTGGCTTGAGACATTCATGTTGATCGTTTACATTTAAAGGCAGTCATATGAAAATGGCATAATGAAGTGAAGGGAAGTAAAAGAAGAGAGGTAAGAAATGTGGTTGCATGTGAAGAGAGTGAGAATACACAATTCTGATGTGTCCAGGGATTGTTGCACAGAGTGTAAATTTTAAGAAAGCTTTGTTGATAAATAAGTGAAAGAATGAATTTTGTTTCTCTCTGAAATTAAGAAAATACATGGTATTCTGTTAATCAAAATAATGTGGAACTGGAATACTATGCAGCCACAAAAAAGGATGAGATTTTTTTTTTTTTTTTTTTTTTTTTTTTTTTTTTTTTTTGTGTGTGTGTGTGTGTGTGTGTGTGAGAACCTGGATGGAGCTGGAGGCTGTTATCCTTAGCAAGTTAATGCAGGCACAGAAAACCAAATACTGCACTTTATCACTTTTAAGTGGGAGGTAAATGACAAGAACATACGAACACCTAGAGGAGAACAGCACATACTGGGGCCTTTTGGAATGTGGAGGGTGGGAGGAGTGAGAGGATTAGGAAAAGTAGCTAATGGGTACTATGCTTAATACCTGAGTGATAAAATAATCTGGACAACAAACCCCCGTGAAATGAGTTTACCAATATAACAAACCTTCACATGTACCCCTGAAACTAAAATAAAAGTTAAAAAAAAAGAGTGTTGCTTTGCATGTTGCTTCTGGGAGTACACATTCATATGACCTTTTTGAAAAACTACCTGGCCATGCTTTCCACAACTCTTATCCATGTATGCCAGTGAGTCAGCAATGCTTTCCATTAGGAATCTATTTTAGATGATAGACACCAAACTGAAGACTTACACATTGAGATATTCAATTCATTATTCTTAACAGAAAGAAAAGCTAAAAGTTAGAAATACATTCACCAATGAGAACATTGATAAGATTAGTATGCAGACATGAAAATGATGCCCCTTTGCCCTCAAAAATATCATGGGAAAATGTTCCATATTAAATGAACACAGCTGAGTACAAAATATTATACTGTGTAATCATTGACATGGGTGTATATTTTAAAATATAAGACTGGTCCAGGTGCAGTGGCTCAGGCCTGTAATCTTAGTGCTTTGGGAGGCCAAGTCAGGAGGACAGCTTGAGGCCAGGAGTTCAAGACCAGCCTGAGCAACATATGAGACTCGTCTCTATGAAAAAACAAATATTAGCTGGGCATGATGGCATGGTCCCAGCTACTCATGAGGCTGAGGTGTGAGGATCACATAAGCCCAGAAGTTTGAGGCTGCAGTAAGTGAGCCATGATCGTACTACTGCACTCCAACCTGTGGGACAGGGCTGGACCCTGTCTCTAAAATAATAATAATAATAATAATAATAATAATAATAATAAGAATAGTAACATAAATATAAGTCCATTCAGGTCATTTCTTTCTTTAAAATTTTAATTTTGTTTTATTTATTTAATTTTATTGTACTTTGGGCTCTGAGGTACATGTGCACCTCCTGCATTCTGCAGGATTGTTGCATAGGTACGTACATGCCATGGTGGTTTGCTGTCTCAGCCACCACCCCCAACCGCCACATCGCCTACCTCAGGCATTTCTCCTGGTGTTCTCCCTTCCCATCCTCCCTACCCCCCCCTTCTCTCCCCTCCTCTCCCCTCCATCTCCCCACCTAGACCAGCGAGTGTTGTTTTCTTCCCTGTGCCCAAGTGTTCTCATTTATTTTTGAGATAGAGTCTCACTCTGTCACATAGGCTGGAGTGCAGTGGTGTGATCTCTGTTCAGTGCAACCACCTGGCTAATTTTTTTTTTTTTTTTTTTTTTGTAGAAATGGGGTTTCACCATTTTGGCCACGCTGGTCTCAAACTCCTGACCTCAGGTGATCCACCTGCCTGAGCCTCCCAAAGTGCTGGGATTACAGGTGTGAGCCACCACTCCCAGCCCAGTCAGGTCATTTCTGCTGTTAAGAACTAGGAGAAGCTCTTCATTTTACTTCAAGCAAAATTGTGAATCCTTACCACAGACAACCAGGTCCTGCATCCAAGCACCCTCTGTTACCTCTGTGACCTTGTCTTTTTGCCTTCTTCCTCTGTCAAATCACTCTGGCCACATTGGCCTCTTTGCTGTTCCCAAACCAGGCCGGGCACAGCTGCTGTCTTAGGTCCTTCCCTAACTGTTGCCTCTGCTGTAAATTCTCTCTGCCTTGAGATCTGCACATCTCACTTCATTATTTCTTTCAGGTCTTTCTCAAATGTCACCTTCTCAGTGAGACTTCCTCTGACTTCCCTAACTAGCATTGCCACACAGGCCTCTTTATCTGTTTGCCCAATATCTCCTACCCGGATCTATTTTTCTCAGTATCAGTATGATGTTCCAACATTCTATAGAATGTATTTGTATTTGTTTCCTGTGTTTATTACTTATTTTATGTGTCTCTCCTTGTCTGCTCCTACCCCTATGCCCTACAGACTATAAATTTCATGAAAATACTTCTCTTTGTTGGTTTTCCAAGAGGTAGTCCCAGTCCAAGAATAACACCTGGCATATCGTAGATGCTCAGGAAATGTTTGTTGAATCAATGAGTTCATTAAAACATAAATAAATACATAGTTTGGTATACATAGAAACATGAAAATGTTAATAGCAGTTATCTTTGGATAATGTAGCTATTTGTGATAATTTTTCTTGTCCCTTTCTACATTGTCTATATATTTAATATATATTATTTTGTGACCAGAAAAAGTATTTATTTTAAAATGGGTGATATAAAGATATTTCAAAATCTAGTGCTTATGAACAAATTAGGAAATGTGAAATTCTATTACACTTGGAGCTCTAAAAAAATGTTCTGATTATTAAGTACTGTTTTCCTTTCAAATAACATTTCCAATGTTAACACATAGGTTACCGCTTTGGTGATGAGTTGTTAACGAGTCCCACCAAAGGTAACGGACAATTTAGCTGTCACAGTAAAGGGGGCTGATGTGATTGGAAAAAGTGACGAAACCAATAAAGCCACCAAATACTGCCTTAAAGCCAAAGATAACTTCCCATGGCGAAAGCTTTAGTGCTGCCTGAGAAGAATCCTTTGTCACAGATAATTGTCTCTGGGTCTCTATCTTGCCTCCCTCGTATCTCCGGGGGATGAGGCTGTCAAATGATTCCTAGCTGTATATGCAGATAGGTGGTGAAACGAAATCAAATTTGGACAATCCTATGGAGCATTTCACTGATTCTGGATAATGAGACTTAAATTAAGAGCCAAAGCTCTTGGAGGTGGCTGGATAGAGTTTCTGGCACAGTTTAAAATAACAACATCATCACACTATGTAAAAGAATGGTCTTAAAATCTCTTCTAATCTGATGTGTAAGAATGGCCAATACTGCTAGCTTCATTTTCCTTTAACTACCTTAGTGGACCCAAGGATTTATTGAGCCCTTTATTGGATTTATTGTCTCTTTCTATATTTTCTATACATTTAGTATACACTATTAGAGTATTTCAAAATATCCAAAACATGTAGAAAAATTTTTAAAGTAGAGTTGAACAGTCAGCATGTTGAAATGGGATTAAAGAATATTCTTTAAGAAAGGGTTAGAGGATAATCTTGTCCAGGTGATTTTGGCTCTCATTTTGGCAGAAATATTAGGATTCAATAAATGGCTCTTCAGAATGCATCTGGAGTTTCTATTATTACAATTATACATTATTTCCACTTTAGGTAACTTAATTCTCATCATGAATGTATTTTCCTTTTAGGACTTTAAAAAGTACAGCTTGTTAAATGTTAAAAAAAATTATCATTAAAAAGAGAGTAAACTTAAAATAGAGGTAGTTTTATATCAAAAACATTTAGCAATGAGAGTATAAACAGAACTGAGAAAGCAGGAGCCATGTTGGCCTGCACAGTATTAAATATTTTAAATTAGCTGCCAACACTTGAAGACTGAAATAATGTACTAAAAAAAACCTGAGTTTCTATCTTCTCTGGAAAACTTGGTAAATGAGGCTACACTGGGCAGTAATTGGTGAATTTGGGACCCCTCTAAAGCGTGGCTTGTGAGCCTGCTGCACTCCTTTTCATTACAATCGTTGGCCTGGAGAATATTTAATGATGTGATCCCTGCATAACAAACATCCCAGACATATTTTTTATCTTAGATTTTCTTCCCTTAGATTTTTTGGCTTTTGTGTTTGCCTTTCACATTAGCGAAGTTGTTTAGTTTTCTTTTTTTTTCAAAACTATGTTTAGAGCAGTTTTAGGTTCACAGCAAACTTAAGAGGACGGTCCATGTAGCCCTGCTCCTCCACACACAGCCTTCCCCATTGTCAATACCTTGACCAGAGTGGTACATTTGTTCCAATGGATGAACCTCCATTGACACGTCATAATCACCCAATGCCCACAGTTCACGTTAGTGCTCACTCTTGGTCTTGTATATTCTACAGATTTGGAAAAGTGATTCATATATCCACCATTATAGTATCAAACAGAATGAGAATGTTTTCACTATCCTAAAAATCCTTCAGCAAGCTACTTATTACTATTTTTTTAACTTTTATTTTGGGTTTGGGAGTAGATGTGAAGGTTTGTTACAGAGGTAGACTCGTGTCATGGGAGTTTGTGTACAGATTATTTCATCATGCAGGTATTAAGCCTAATACCCAATAGTTATTTTTTCGGTTCCTCTTCCTCCTCCACCCTCAAGTTAATACCAGTGGCTGTTGTTTCCTTCTTTACATTCATGTGTTCTCATAATTGAGCTCTCATTTACAAGTGAGAAAATGCAGTATTTATTTTTCTGTTCCTGAGTTAGTTTGCTAAGGATAATAGCCTCCAGCTCCACCTGTGTTTCCACAAAAGACATGATCTTGTTCTTTGGTATGGCTGCATAATATTCCATGGTGTATATGTACCACATTTTCTTTAACCAATCTGTCATTGATGAGCATTTAGGTTGATTCCATGTCTTTGCTATTGTGAATAGTGCCAGCAAGTTACTTATAGATCTGACAAAGAATTGGATTTTTTCTTCCTCTTGAAGACAGTATCTATAAAAATAAAATTCAGTAAATATATCTTCACCCCTCATTATTAATATGTACCAATCTCCATCTTAAGACATTTGAATTTTAGATTGAAGGAAGAAAGATTTTCCAGTTTAGCTGGAGTTAAATTAAAATTGCCATATTTTATTTCTAAATTTGTTATTTAGTTCTTGAGGTGAAATAAAATTTGCTTCACTATTGAACTCCACAATATACTTAGTGCAATGCCTGACAATTAGTCAGTGGTCCATAAATGTGGTAGGGTCAATAATGGCACCGCTTAAGAAATCTTGTGATTTATCTTTAAGTAAGTTAATAAAGATGATCTTTTAATTATAACTCCATGTTTTTGTTTGTGAGAGTCTGTAGTCCTGAGATATCAATGTTAGTGAATATATCAGATAGATTGAAATCATACATATGTCATAAGTGGAAATCGCATATTTTCTGTGTTTTAAAAAATCAATACAAGATGCATATAGCTCAAAATTCTGATGTTTAAAACCAGTAGAATTAATGAAGCAATGTATAACAGCATCTATACATTAAGTACGGGACAGGCAGTTACTATAAATATGTCAAAGATCGAAAATTTCTTATGTCATAAGGTGTGGTGAAAATACTGCTGGGTAGGAACTTGGATTCCGCCTGTCACTTTTATGTGTTTGACCTTGAGAAAGTTCCTTATTCTCTCTGAGCTTCAGGTTCCTCATCTGTTAAATGGAACTCACACAATTCACTTTACAAGATTGGTTGTTACCGAAGGGAGATAACTTCAGTCAATGGTAATAAACATACTTTACAGAGCACCTATTTTGCCCCAGTCATTGTGACAGGATTTTTATATTTGTAACCTGAAATCCTTACAGCATCACAGGAGGGGAGCTGCTATTTGCCTATTATAAGGAGACTGAGAGTTAGGCTTGGCATTTACTCAGTTGCACAGTTAATCAAGAGGCTTAATTTGGAATCTGAACCTAGACGAAACTGACCCCAGCCTGTGCTCTTTCCTGGATGCCCTGCTGTCCTCACAGAATACAACGTGCTTTTGTCCCATACTGACTGTCTTTAGAACAGTTTTTCTTTGGGGTTCTCTGGCTTTATTGAGATACTGGGGCCCAGAGAAGAGCAATGCAGACATGGGGTGAGGGTTAGCACAAGAAGCTGTCTTGTTGACTGCACCAGGTTGTATGGCTACTCCTGTTGAGAGAAAGGGGGTACCTGGGTCATTGAGGGGTAACCCCAAATACACTGCCAGTCCTAGGTTTCCATGTAAGTAGAAAACCATCCTCCTTTTGACATTTGAGGAATGAGGAATGCTCTGCCTACTAAAAATTTCTGCCACCTGTCTAGTCTTGTGCGAAATCCCTAATTCCTTACAGCTATTTAACCTGGAAGAAGTTAGTAGGATTATGAATTGGGCACAGAATGGGTAAATTTTGACGGTACAGGAGAAGTAAGTTCCCACCCCTGTAATCCCAGCACTTTGGGAAGCCGAGGTGGGTAAATTATGAGATAAAGAGATCGAGACCAGCATGACCAACAAGGTGAAACTGTCTCTACTAAAAACACAAAAATTAGCTGGACGTGGTAGTGTGCACCTGTAATCCTAGATACTCAGGAGGCTGAAACAGGAGAATCACTTGAACCTGGGAGGCAGAAGTTGCAATGAGCCGAGATCATGCTACTGCACCCGAGTCTGGCGACAGAGCGAGACTCTGTCAAAAAAATAATAATAATAAAAATAATAATAAAAAAAGAGGTAAAGTGTGTAGTGCAGTTCACTGTCTGGCTGACGAACCCTAAACAAGGAAGCCTGCAAGGTCAGGATCAAAACCTAAGACCTGGGATCCCAGAGGGCTCATGAGATGCTGGAATGGAAGAGGAGGCCCTGATGAAGAATGGCTTGGCTTTATCATCCCCTGGACCCCACACCCCACAACCCACCTGGATTCCTGGGAGTGTCTCCTGGTGGGCAAGGCAGCAGAAAGGCAGGTAGGTGAGTTTGGTTCAACTACCCACATGGCTGACGGAGAGGACCACACCCACAACAAAGGAGTTACAAACACCAGCAGATTTGGAGAGGAAGCAAGAAAGGAGAGGGTAGGGGGGAAAAAAGAAACAGAAGTTTTAGTATTATTTAAGAAGAAAGATGCAGATCACAGCAGGCAGTTTCAAAAAGAACACAAGTAGCTAGGTGGTGAGGATGCAATAATTTTGTTAAAACTCAGAAAAGAGTTCAAAAGTTTGCAGGTATATTTAAGATAACATCTGTTTTGAGTAATATGCTGGATTTGTGTCTGTGATTGAGCTTCATATATTCGATGCATTTAAAAGATAATTTACATCTTGTGGATAAAACTTGCAGCGCCTTCTAATTTGTTTTATGAATATCTGGGTAGAAAACACACTTTGTGTTTCTCAGGCTTAACGTTCTAATAGAATTGTAGGGCTCCATAGTTTATGGACATTTATTTCAGCTTTTTTGAATGCCTTGTTTACTTTAAGTCTCTACATAATGCTTACTGTAAGGCATGCTCTAGTTCTTTTTTGCAATGCAAATCATGCAGATCAACAGGATATTACTTCAAATCTCAACAGCGAAAAAGTCATTATAATTATGAAAAAAATCAATACTATCAATGTATATAGAAGCAAGAAGTGAATAAGATGTAGTCAATGAAATTATCTTTGCATCTCATTGCCTGATAGTCACTGGCAAATTATTAGAATTCAATACAATTTTACTGTGTGAATGAGGATGCCAGAGAAGAATTAAGGTAGTAAAATATCAGAGACATCAAGGTGGGATACCTGCCTTGTGTGGAGGGGTTGGGGAAGAGAGCATCAGGGATGAAGGAGCAACCATTCATAGTCACAGAAGAGGATCTCCAGTCTAAGCCATTTATAATTCTCTCTGGGAAGGTCTCGCCTGCTTTTTTTAAAGACTTACTCCTAGAAGTTCCATATTTATTGATAGCATTATAAATAATTTCCTTTTTACAATTTTCCCTTTATGTGACTCATATAAAAAATATAATTTAGGTAAGTGTTCTGATTTATATTCAGCAAACAGCCTAAATTTGTTTATTCAGTCTAATAATAGATAATTTACCTGCAGATAATTTTTTATTTTCTATGTACACCAATCAAATAAACTGGAAATGCTCAGAGTTTTGGTTTTTTCCTTTCTAAATGTTTTACCTTTTATTTCTCATTATTGCTTTATGCATGCGCTAGGACCTTCAGGAAATGTTGAATACACTAATGCAAAAATCCTTAAGGTTGCACCGCCATGTATTATGTTTGCTGTAGCTTTGCAACGATACTGTTTATTAAACTAAGGAAGTTTCTTGTCTTTTTGTGGTTTTCTAGTGCTTTAATTTTATTTGTTAATTTAATTGGTTATAATAGTTTATTTTCTAATGTTAAACCAGGCTTGAATTCCTGAGATAAACTCAGTTTGATAAAAATATTATCTTTTTCATATGTTGTGGAACTCAATTTTCTTATGTTTTGGTTGGGCATCTTTTCCTCTGATCATGAATGAGATTTACTATATTTCCTTTCTTTTCATGTCAAGTTAATTCAGGATATTTCACTTTTTCTACTTGCTGGGAGAATTTGTATACTATTGGAATTATCTATTTATTAAATATTTGGCAGAATTCTCCAGCAAAGCTATGTGGGAGCAGAAATTTTCTGTTGGAAGGTTTTTGATCACAGCATCAAATTAATGTTTATAGACTATTCATGGTTTCCATTTCTTCTTGAGTGACTTTAGTAAGTTATTTTTGAACTCAAAATTGCCTGTGTTATCGAAACCTTATTTTTATGTATCAATACAACATTTTATTAATATATTATTAATAATACTTTTGTCTATAGTATCTATAATGATGTTTACTTTTTTTCTCATTTTTACTATTGTTTTGTGGGCTTCTACCCCTCTTTTAAAATTAACGATACCAGTCCTTTGTCAATTTGATTTGCATTTTCAAGGAACTAACTTTTGATTGGTTTATTCTCCATAGTCTATTTTTTAGTGTATTTTTCTTGTTTTGGAGACAGGGTCTCATTCTGTCGCCCAGGTTGGAGTGCAATGGTACCATTATGACTCACCACGGCTTCGATCTCCTTGGCAAGAGATCCTCATACTTCAGCCTCCCAGTAGTGACACTACAGATAAGCACCGTCATGCATAGCTAGTTTAAAAAATTGTTTTATAGAGATGAAATCCCACCCTGTTGAAAGGCTGGTCATTTTTTCTTGTATTAATTTCAGGTCTTATTGTCATTTCCTTTCTTTACTTTCTTTGGAGTATTTTGTTGTTGTTTTTAAAATCTCAGAGGATAGATGCTTAATATATTTACTACTATATTTAGCTTTTTTTAAAAAATGTACTTTTAAAGCTATATGCTTTTCTCTTAAAATGGTTTTATCTGCAATCTATAGGTTTTGAAATCTACAGGAATTTTTATTATCCTTAAATTCAAATTACTTTCTACTTTTCATTACAGTTTTGTAGCTTTGTATGCTTACGAAAGGGTATTTTAAATTTTTTACTCATTTAGAAATTTCCAATTTGTCTTTATTTCTAGTTGAATTGTATTGTACTCAGATAACATGTTTCACATGACATTAATCTTTGGTATTTGTTGAGAATTGCTTTATTATCCACTATGCATGGCCAATTTCTGTAAATGTTGTATACATTCTTCAGGTTTTGATTGCAGTACTCTATATAGGTACATCAAGTTAAGCTGGTTGTGATGTACAAATCTTCAAAGTTCTTAATAAATTTTTGGATAATTTCTTCTTATAATTTTCTTTCATTTTGCTGTTTTAATTTTGAGGCAATTTTATTAAGTGAATAGAAACTTAAAATAACATATCTTGTTGGCAATGTAGGTCTTCCCCATTATATTTTATTTCTGGCAATGTTTTTCTGTTTTAAAGTTCCTTTGGCCCAAGAATAGTAAAGCTACATATTTTCTTTTGTTAGCCATTGGATGATATATCTTTTCCCATACTTTTTAGTATTTCATGTTTTAAATATGTCTTACTTTGTTTAATTTTTTAAAAAATCCAGTTGATAATGTTTATATTTTATTTGCAACATTTAGTTCATTTACTGTTAATGTAACTGCTAATGTATTTGGGTCCATTTAATGTCTGCTTACATACGATCCCATCAATTTATATTCTTTCCCTAGTTGAATTAGAGTTTTATTATTTTTTGGCATACTGTAGAAGTTACACCTTCTTTTTTTTTCTTTTAGTAGTTATCCTAAATATATAATTTGTATATTTACCTTATCATGTTCTAAAACTAATTAACATTTTAATCCTCCTCTTCGTAAATACAAGGATCTTGGAACACTTCAACTAACCCCTCTGATATAGTTTGGCTGTGTTCCAACCCAAATCTCATCTTGAATTATGAGCTCCCATAATTCCCATGTGTCTGGGAGGGACCCAGTGGAAGACAATTGAATCATGGGGGGAGTTTCTTCCAAAACTGTTCTCGTGGTAGTAAGTCTCATGAGATCTGATAGTTTTATAAGGGTTTTCTGCTTTCACTTGGCTCTCATTCTCTCTTGTCTGCCACCATGTAAGATGTGACTTTTGCCTTCCACCATGATTGTGAGGCCTCCCCAGCCATGTGAAACTCTGAGTCCATTAAACCTCTTTTTCTTCATAAGTTACCCAGTCTCAAGTATGTCCTTATCAACAATGTGAAAATGAACTAATGTACCCTCCTAACTTACATTATCACCTACATTTTTATTATTTTTGATCCCTTATTATTAATTTTGTTTTATACAATCAATATTTTCTTAGATTTACTGAATATTTAAAACTTTCTTCATTCTTTATTTCTTTTTGTATTTCGGACATCATATCTGAGCAAATCCTGCATAATATTTTCAGTGAGAAATAACACTCTCAGTTTTTGTCTGTATAAAAATATCTCTAGTTATTCTTGCAAGATCTCTTCACTTATATGGAATTCTAAACTGATTACTTTCCTTCAGCCTGCTAAAAATATCACTTTATTATCTTTGGAATTCCATTGTTGTTTTTGTGAAGTCAGGTATCAGTCTAATTATTTTCTTTAAAGGTATTGTATCTTTTATTCTGGCTGCTATTTAAGATTTTCTGTTTATCTTTGGTAGTCTGATGATATTTAGCCAGTAATTTCTTATTATCTTATCTACTTTTCATAACTTTTAATAAGTTAAAAAATTTTTGTTGCAATTTTAGTCATTTTCAGCAAGAGGACTGATGAATAATTTTGCCACATTACTGGAACAGAAATTCACAGGAATTTAACATTTATCTGACAGTATTGGGAAAAACACAGAGAAGGATAGCACCAGGGGGCTTAAAGAAAAATGTGGACAGCATAAGGGAGACCTAATAATATTTGTGAGCAGAGAAGACTAAATTAGAACTGGCCTATTGCCTGAAAAGCTTCCCAGAAAGAATCAAAAGTAGTTGGATACAGAGGGATAGCAGATAAGATGTTAATCTTTGATGACTCCTCACTCTCACTCAGTTAAAAAAAGGAACTAAAAAACGATCAGGTTTTAGAATGAGATGCAAAAATAAAAAATAGAATCAACCTCTACTTCCTCTTGTCTCACATAAATTCACTCAACCAAAATTAATTAATTAAGAAAATGACAGAAAAATGCAAATCTTCATGTAAGTCCTACACTATAATATTTAAAGATATCAAACTTACAAGGGGAAAATATACCTGCATTTTCCATTTCATGAAAAAAAATCAACATTTAAAACATTCTTAACTTGTAAAGAATATTAGGGAGATTTTATAGGATTCCCCTTAGTTTTTATATTTGAAGAAACAAATTTAGTTAAAAATAGTAGTTTTAATTTGGGCAGCACTTTAGAAATTAGAATAATTAATATTACTTTTTAAATTCTATTTTTTGCATAATTTGTAAATAAACTATTTTTAAGCCTATTACCCTTTCACAAGGTTATTATTTAACTCACCCAATAAAACCATTTTAAAAAACGGTACAGCAACATTCTTCCTTTTTGTGTAGGTTATATTTCTAATTACAATGCATTTCCCAGGTACCATTAGGCATTATCAAGGTGTTTCATCATATTTTTTCATCCGAGTTAACCTCAATTATTGTGGTTTCACTGAAAGTTTTCTTATTTAGTTCCTAGCTCTATCTTTGCCCAATTCATTGTCTTTTAGAAAATGAAAAGAATACCCGAGATAGGACCCAGTACCTCTGTTTAATGGTTAACAATGATTACCCTTTTTATTCATTCAGCAGTAACCATTTGTGAGACAAAAGTTCATGGAGTAAGAATTGTTTGCTTTCTAAAGGTAGATCATTAATAAAGCAACCAAAACAGATATAATTAAACAGCCATAATCTATATGCAACTATTGTTAATGGCAACCTTAAGCATTATGCCCCATATAAATCATAAAAACAGAAAAAGTTTACTTACTAAAAGACCATAAGCTAAATATGATATAAGTATGTGTTTCAGGTTTTATAACTCCACAGATTTCCAAATAACCAAGGTTCAAGAAACTTTGACTTGTTCTTGGAAACCACATTTCATCTTTTCTGGGGGAAGCAGAGCCTAAAATCTTCCTGAGGCTGAGCAGATGAGGTGTTTCATCATTATCAGGACAATATAGTCATTGGCACTGCAGGTTTATGCTGTTGGCTCATTAGAAGCCACTGAGAAAAGTGAACTAAGAGCAAAAAGTGAGCAAGTCGAACTATGGTGATTATGTAAAGAAACTTACAGATGTCTGAGAACTTTAAAACAACGATTCTCTTATTCCTGAAGTAACCAAGAGTGCTATACACATATCTCCAAGAAAAATCCTGTAAAAGTAATATTTATTACAAATTATAGTTGCAAACAGGCAAGAGAGCTTCTATGTGTTGCAAGCAAAGAGGGCAAAGCAACACCTCAAAATTTAGGAGCTGTTGTTCATTGTAGCTCAGGGAGAAAGCTCAGCAGGGCATCGAGTTTATTAGCCAGCTTCTAGGCAGAGTGGAACTGAATGTGTCCTACATAGAAGAGCATTGTGATTAGAAATGTCTTCCCTTGTGAAAGATTTAAGCTAAGACTTTCTAAGGTAAAGTCTTCTATAAATACACAAGCATTACATTTCTCCTGAAACACTCAATCAAAATAGGATGTCTTTCTAATGATTTGTTAACAGTTCCATAAGCAACTTAAAAGTGCAACAGTCAGAAAGAACATAATCCTTTCTAAGCAATTATAAAGCCAAGTAGAAATCTGTGTGCATGTTCATTCTTTTATTCTTTCAACAAATAGCTACTGATATGGTTAGGCTGTGTCCCCACCCAAATCTCATCTTGAATTGTAGCTCCCATAATTCCCATGTGTTGTGGAAAGGTAATTGAATTACCCATGAGAGGTAATTGAATCATGGGGGTGAGTCTTTCCTGTCCTGTTCTCATGATAGTGACTAAGTCTCATGAGATCTGATGGCTTTATAAAAGGAAATTCCCTTGCACATACACTCTTTGCTTGTCATCATGTAAGATGTGCCTTTGCTCCTCTTTGCCTTCTGCTGTGATTGTGAGGCCTCCCCCAGCCATGCAGAGCTGTGAGTCAATTAAACCTCTTCCCTTTACCAATTACCCAGTCTAAGGTATATCTTTATTAGCAGCTTGAGAACAGACTAATACAGCTACTGAGCAGCAAGCATTGTGAAAGGTGCTCAAGATACTGCAGTAAATAAAGCAGACAAACATCCCTACCTTCACGGAGTTTATGTTGTAGTGGAGAAGAGATTCAGAAAAGCAATAAAATAAATAAAAGTAAAATATGTAAGATATTAAGGAAAATAGCATTTGACTATTACTCTTATAAAATAAATATTATTTTCACATAAGTTGCCTAGTTTTCCTTGCATACAAACAGTAAGAATCAGGTCAGGAAACATTAATACAAACATTCAGGACTGTCAACTAATTTTGCCAAAGTCACACAGCAGGTCATAGAATATGATCTTAAAACCCAGGTCTTTCAATTTCATGCCTTTGGATTTTTCCATTACAAAATACTGCCTACACAGCACCAAAAGTAAATTACATATTTCCAGAGAGCTGTATATTGAATATCATGGAAATAAAAATTCAAATGATCTGAAAGATTGAGTGTATATCTAAATATTCCAAGGTTTTCTACTCAGAGCCTCAAAAAAAAAAAAAAAAAGGCAGGACCCAATTCATAAGAATAGAATGGAGCAGCTGGATAATTAACTATAGAACACCAATTATTCCTCCTTTTTAGTTGTTTTTTTTAATAGACATTTTTTTCCGAGGGATTCTGAGTCTATTTGCCTCATTACAGGCACTTCTACTACCTTGGTTAGTAAAGGAGGTGTCATTTTGTGGGGAAGGCTACGGAAGAAAGCTAGAGGGTAGTACGTTGGTCTGTTTTACAATTGAAGGGAATGCCTTCATTGGAGAGTTTTAGAAGTAAACACCGATTCCAAAATATTTCAGACTGTTTAGGTGGCCACAGAAGTGCAGTAGTTTTTTTTTTTTAAGTTGGATAATTAAGGTTTTTAAAAGAAAGAAAAGTCACCAAGAAAACAAAGCACCAAAGTTTAGATAGTTTCACTTTTTATTAAGCCATGGTTATTAGCCTACTGCTGAATGCATGAGGCCAATGTGGAAATGCCAGGGGCACTACAGCATTTCAAGCTTAATGAAGCTCACTATGACTGACACACTTGGAAAAGGTCAAGAAGTATGCAGCAGAGTGGACAACACACAGATTCATTTCTGCGATGACTGTGCACTCAAGCAAGGAAGCAGGGAAAATTGAGCCGTTATCCACTGCAATTAATCGGCACTCTGTTCAGTTGACCATCCATTCAAATAACTCCAATTTATTGCCCAAATTTTCCACTATCTGCATTCTTTACCCACTTTGCTCTTTTTCAGACCAGAGAGACTGTGTGAAAATAAAATACACATATATAAGATAATTGTGATTGTAATTTACTTATTTCTTTTTTTAGCATAGTCTATGTGATTTTATCCCTTGCAGTACTGCCAAGAGAGCAATTATACCGAGTTCCAGTCTGGATGTGGTTAAAGTAGCCAGGAGTGGGAAGAACCAGAGACAAGTTTAAGTTGTGTCCTTGAGAGTATGAAAGGTCAAAGTCTGAGACACTGAATTCTCTGGCCAATTCTATGGAATGAACATGGGGACCACTAGGAAAATAAGAAAAATATCAAAAGATTCACAATTCAAGAATAGAATTGGGAATGAAAGAAGGGGAGCTATTGTTAACAAGTTCACACAAGTGATCTCATCCCTCTAAGATTTTCAGTCTAGATTTATATTCTCACTGCAGATCTTTCCCCTGAGCTTCAGATTTGAATACCCAATGGCCTGTTGGATGTTCATGCTATATGTTTCGCATCTATCTCAAATACAACTTATTTCAGTACACTCTGCATTTCCCCAGGACTTTGCTGCTCAGTTTGTGGCATTACCATTAGCCCAAATTATCTAAACTAAAAGAAAAATTGAATTTGCCCTTAA